>APFE031643914.1:0-20930 GCA_000404065.3 Pinus taeda | reverse complement strand
CTCTACCTCATCTCTCTCATGGAAGCATGAATAGAAGAATTTACAACCATAGCCCAAAAGTCGTATGTTTATGATTTCTTGGAAGAATATTTGTGTTATTAATCCTATTTTGCATGTGCTTGTTGTAGCTTAGGAGTTGGTTTATTTATTATATTAGAGTTCTGACATAAATTAGATAACATTTAAATTCAACTCATATTTTCCACTACTAGTTGTCTCATTTTATCAATGATAAATGGGTTTACGCATGTGATGATTACAGGGTTGTTTGAATCCACAGACAAGGGAACATTCACGGCCTCCATTTTGGACTCCATCAACTTCTCTTGTGAACCCCAAATTTTGTCCCAAAAATTATGTTTCATGTGACCATTTTCCTAAGGTCACTCAGAGCATCCTTCCTAGTGTAAAACAAGCCTCCAAAAGGCTCTGAGCTTGGCTAGGAGATTTTGCCACCCTTTAGTCATTTACCTCAATCTACATCCACCTTTTCCATACCCTTAAACCATAATTTTCACCTCTTAAAGCTTCTCTCCAACCCTCCTCTAGCATTACAAGCCCTCTTGAAGTAATACAGGGCACCTGTAGCAACCTCTTGTAGTACATTTGTAGCAACATTTTTCTTCACCATTTTTCATCCTTGCTACAACTTGGACTTATTTTGGAAGGATTTTTACCCCCAGTTTTGACTTCACGATCAAGGGAGGCTCCTAGGCCACTCCAAACCCTCATTTCCCTTTACTGCAAAAACATAATAGTGTTAGTTTTGTTATCACATATTTAACAACAATACAACATTGATTTACATGCAAGTTTGATCTAGTTAAATGGTACATAGAATCTTAAATTATGGTTTTGTAGGTTAGCTTCTTTTCTGTAAGAAGATCTGATAACTAGATGGATGATTGCAAGATAATGTAGTTTCCTTTCTGCAAGTAGTTTAGCTCTTGTCTTTTCCTGAATTGTTTCAAGAACATTTGCAAGTTGAAGTTAATAACATATTCCTTTTCATAGTTAGAGGTAGCTTCTAAATTGCACCTTCATTAGCTACCTTTCATTCTAATTCCATAGGAGGAATGCTCTTGGAGCATTATTGATCAACTGTCATATTTGAGGGTGGCATGAGTAGAATCCCATCTACTATGCATATAACACTATGGCCTCGAATTTTGTACGAACCCTGGGTTGATAAATAGAGTTGAGGATCCCTTGGGAGTTGCATCACTTTTGGTGTGATACTGGAGCTCACCATTTATTTAACGAATTATAATATTTATATTAGGGTTTATATACCTTGGGTTTATTATTCTCTTAGGTTTATAATCCCTTCAGTTTTTAGTATTAATCCCTAGGGTTTATTATTCCCTTGGGTTTAAAATATAAATCATGGTCAACTATGTTTTATAACATCAATCATGGTAAATCATGGTCCAACATCGTATTGTGACAAATATTGTCTCAATATGATAACCAACCATGGTCAACCATGGTCCAATGTCGCATTGTGAGAAATATTCTATTGATTTGAAAATAAATCATGGTCAAGGATGACCAACCATGGTCCAATATCACATTGTGACAAGGATTGTCTCGGTATTAAAATAGACCATTGTCAACCATGTTTATTTTATTGTATAATATTTATCGTAGGGTTTATATATCTCACGTTTATATATTAGTCCCTTGAGTTTAATATTATTCAACTTTGATCAACCATGTTTTGATAAAATCAGTCGTGGTCAACCATGGTCCAACGTCACATTCTAATAAATAATTAATTAATTCAATTCATAATGCAGTAATTGAATAATAATTTCATAATAAAGTCATAATTTAATAATTAATAATTAATTTATAATCAATAAGTATTTAATATTCAAAAACTAATTAATAATGAGATTTTTTTTTTTTTTTGAAATGTAATGTAACTTGAGAAAAATTGATAGAGGGCATGATGGTGCCCAAAGGATTTGAACCCTCTTTGTTCACCATTATTCTCAAGGAAATTTTGAGCTCCAGGCTTCGATACCTCACACAATGGGGCCAAATTTTGTTAGCATGTGGGTTAGATCCAACGCTCGGAGCTTGGGAATCGAAGCAGGGAATGCATAAAACATTTTGTTTTCAGGCTGGAGACACTCTAGTTTGGCGTGAAACCCTCAACGTCTTGCACAATTTATTTTTCAAATACATTATTTACTTAGTGGACAAGAAAAAAAAAGTTCTCAGGTTGAAAATAGGCAACAGTCTTGCCTTCACTCTACCAAAGGCTTCCCTATTAGGGTCACTACTGAAATTTATTTTAATTCTTTTTTCTGGAAAAAGGCTTCTTTATATATCTCATCTTATTTTCAAAAGGATGTGACAAGGGTGGATGGGCCTTACCATCTCCCCAACAAAGAACTAGGGTTGCATGCAAGCAATCCACCTTTTTCACAAGGGATGGGATAAGATCGAGAGGAAAAACAGAAGAAGGGAAGACGTGGGATTCGTGCAGAATAGGTTCAAGGCATCATCCATCAACCAAGGAAAACAAATATTTAACCTCATATACAAAGGATTTATATCAAATCTTCATCAAAACCATATCTGGGAAATCGAAATGATATGCGTGGGGGAAACAGATCTGGTAAGCAACCTGAAGAAAAAATCCCAAGAAGCCACAGGTATTCCTATTCTTTCTCAAAGTTTGATTTTCTCTGGAAAAGTATTATAGGACGAAATCCAACTAAAATATTATGGGATTAAATGTGACTGCACTATTATGCTGAATCTAATATTACTAGGCAGAGCCATAGGAGTAATCACAACAACAAGGGAAAATTCGACCACGAAAGTCAAAGCCTCATTCAAAGATGAACTAAGAAGGAAACTTGCAACACAGGAAAATTAGGTCCCAAATCTAACAATTCTAGGCCTATACATTGTAGAAAAGATGGAAAAAGCACTAGATCTGTCCATCGAATTACTAGAAGTAAGTGATATATTCATTTTTTTACACACAAACACCATCATTTATGCTTTAATGTATTCTGGCTAAAATCTGAAGAGCTTAATAAATGGATCTACCAAAACTAGACTAGAGAATGTGATATTACCTATGCACAAAATGTTTTTTTGTTGTAATGTTTGATACCCAAAAGGACTACAACTATGTCATAAATGATGGGCCATGGTTCTGGGGAATGGCTGGTCTCTTTGTTACCCCATGGTTCTATGGTTTAGATGCGAACACAATGGTGGTCACAAAAATGCGGTATGGGTGAGGCTTCACAACCTTCCACTCCTGTTTTGGCATTATTAGGATCTAGAAAGCATAGGGAATTCCTCCAGAAGTTACCTAAAGATAGGTCGAGAAATAATGGAGAAAAGAATATTCACATTTGGCCAGATCTGTGTGGAGATGGATTTGAGTAAAGGCCTCCCTGATTGCATAAATATGGCACATAAAGATTTCAAGTGGATATAGTGGCTTGATTTTGAAAATACAACCTTTAGATGTAGTGTCTACCACCAAACAGGGCATATCCAAAATACATGCGAAGTAGAAAAAAAAAAAAAAGAGAATGAAAAAGAAAAAGGGATGGAAAGTTCCACAACCTGCTTCATCAGATGATGATGAAGAAGAACAGGATGAAACACAACAACAACAGGAAGCAAAAAAACAACAAATCTCATATGAGATGGGAGATGAAAAGGAGGAAGATCAAAAGAAGCAACCAAAGAATCCAAATTACTCAGTAGTTAATACGATACTTGAAAGCCAGTAGAAGGAAATAACAACAACCAAGGCGCTGGTGGAAATAAGCGACCACATTCTTCCAAAATCTCTTATTTAAACAAAGAAACCTCAAATCTTACAAGTAATAATCAGCTGGCAATCGTCACCACTCCTCCATCTCTTGGGGCCTAGAAAAAAGTTCAAAAGAAAAAAGGCAAAAAAGACAAGTCCAGTGATGCTGCCAATGTGTAATTTTAATTTTTTTCTTTTTATTTTCCTTGGTAGCTTTGCTACTATGTCTGTGACATGCACACAAGTCCTTTAGGACAACCTCCGGAATGCTTAAATGCATCTACAATAATGTAACTTTCAGTTTTATTCATAGAAAGTTGCTGATTTTTTCTTTGGGGAAAAAAAAACTTATTAATAATGATTTATTAATATAAATACCTAATAATATGAATAATAATAATTAGTGAATTAATAATTAAAGATGTTTATAATCATTTTAAAATAATTATTGTTATTAGGATTATTTATTATTTATTAATATACTACTATTATCAATAAATATTATTAAATAATTAATGTCTATTACAAATTTAAATTAAATAATAATAAATTACATTTAATATTAATAATAATTATATATTTATTTAATTATAATAAGAATAATATTATTTTTATGCAATATTATTTCTATTATCATATATTATCCATAATAGAATAATAATTGACGTCTTCGGATATATCAATACATTAATATTTTAATATAATTATAATAGTTTAATTATTTAATTTTCTATAGTTCTAATAAACTAATCTTACAAAATGTAGTTTTATTCTTATATATAAATAATTTTTCTTTTAAATTAAATAAAAACTCATCGGTTGTGTAATATAATAAAATTAATATGATTAAAAACTATTTATTTTATACATTCAAAAAACATAAAACAGGCTATCATTTTACATTGAACATATGATATAAAGCATGTGTCTTGCATAATGTTAAATGGACATAAACACACGAGAATGAAATCTGACCCAAATGCGAATAAAACATTAGGCAAGATTGGATGGTGTGCCTAAATGATACCATCAACGTGGTATGTGGTGGTAATATTATTCGGTATAGAGATAAATTAGAATACCCCTGAAGCAGGAGAAGGGAACACCAAAGAGGAAGTGATTAATTATTAAATAAATTTTGATGAGGTGTAAATTTTTTAATATATGAAATGTATTAAATGCAAAATTAATAGTTCATTTAAAATAAGTGTTGTTTAGAAATTATGATTTAGAACAAATTGCAAAAATATTATAATTTGTATTGGTCAATGCTAAATCAATAATAGTTAATAGAAAAAATCAAATCTTATAGTCTTGATTTGGAAGGAACTGATAAAATGAGATGGCTAGACATTTAAAAATTTACTCTCATATAAATAATGATGAGAAGTATATTTTGATAAGTATGTGAAGGTTGGATTAAAGTATGGTGGGAAGTAATTGATTAAAAATTTAGGAGAGAAAAAAAAATTGATAGGAGTATATACCTACACCTTATTGGCCACTAAATAATAGTCATCATATTTTGAATCCACTAGATAATAATAATGTGTCAAACCACATTCTCATTATAATAAGTGTTCTTATTAACTAACCAATAATTTATAAAAGATATAACCAATTTAAAAACAATAATTTTATGAAGATAGAAAAACTACCGAAACATTATACATTTTTAAACTTCTACATAGATAAAAACATGAGATTTTGGCTTACTGGTTGATACTATTTTCCTTGAAAGTGTCTTTGACAATCAAATACATAAAAATGGTGTATGAGACCTCCTTATTTGTGAAATAATAAATCAAATTCCAAATAATTATTTGATTACTGAAATTTACTAAATATACATACAAGAATATAAATAATATCAATTTATAATTTAATCAATTTAATTTACATTTTAAATTTTTTTATTTAAAATTCAAATATTATATAATTAATTAAATCACCAAATACATTAACTTCAACAAATAATACAAAAGATAAAAATAACATCTTTTATTTCTTCCTTTATTTTAATCTCTCTTATAAGAAATTATATATGATATCCACACTAGTTTATAAATATCATTATGAATTTATAATTTATTTTATACCTTTACTTTTATTTATTTATTTTAATTTATACTTTAAATTTATTTATTCAAAATTTAATTGCTATATAATTAAAAACATGTTAAATAAATTAAGAAATGCCTTTTTAAAATCGATTTGCCTTTTTCTATCGATGAAAATGATAATAAAAAATTATTATTCAAAATTCATATGAACTTCCCATGAGTACATCCAAGAGCAAGTTGTGAAAAACAACCACCAATATTTACTTCAAAATTTCAAGTGACAAGTAGGAAAACAGCTACTACTTGTTTTTTGGTGGTGGATCTTACATCTTCTTCATAGAGCTCATGAAATCCTTTAACACAACATCATCTTTACTCAACCTAATCTACCATCATTGTTTTATCTAATGTCAGCTAGGGAAAAAACATAAAGAGTAACGCCCCTCCATTTTTCACTTGTAAAATGCAAAAATCATAATTTAAAAGGAAATATTAAATACAATAACGTGCATGCGGACCTCATGCAAGGGATCCCCTTGTGTGAGGCTCACCTGGCATCTCCACTAAACTCTCACACTTAACAGACTACTTACATTCCAATCACCTACATTCTTCACTAACGGAGCAATATCTATAATGAATCTTGTCTATGGTTGGGGTGAGTAGACTACTACTATAACATCACAAAGTGGAAAACTATAGTTTAGTTTCCCATGTTATCATAAATATATGGAGATTTCTCTTTCTTTTGTGTATTCTAGGTACTATTCCATTCAACATACCGAATGACCAAAGCAAACTAATATTGTCTTATTACCATGCTCAGATTCTATGGTTCTATTGCCTTTTGAGATGAGAATGGTAATGCCAGAAATGCCCTCTCCAATGTCTTGGTTTCCTATTATCCTTTATTCAGGAAGTTTAAGATCATTTGACTTGCAAAACAAGAGAAATGGTAGGTTAGAGGTCATCTACAATGGACAAGGGGTTGTATTTGTTGAAGCTTCCATGAAGTTGACAAATGAAAATTTCCATCGTGTCAGAATTCTTACAAGACTTGGAAGAAGCTATTATATAAGGTCGATATTGATAGCTTTGTGGGAATTCCAGCATGGGTGGTGCATGTAACTTTGTCTCCTATTCAAGAAAAAACTAAGTGTATACATATATGTGAATGACCTGTAACATTCGTTTGTCAATGTAGGTCATGTGAATGAGATTTGGAGGGTTTGTTTTCTGTGTGGGATTTATCCATTGCTTGTGTGATGGGCTTGGAAGTTCATAATTTCTGCATGTGTAGGTGGAGATGGATATAGGGGTAACCATGGTTTTAACTCATCCTATGTTGATTTAGGTGGCTCCAGAAATGGTCAAAATTCAGAAGTGGTCTTTGAAAAGCTCAAAAATAAAAGTTGTTTGATTGAAGTCAAACGAGGACGAAATCGTATTGCTCGTCACCCTAAATTCAATGGCATGAACGACACTAAAATATGAATTCATATGCTCAAGATATAGCTAGTCAACGTTATGATAAAACTCGGCACAGTGGTAGTAACTAACGAGACAACAATTTGGTAAAGGGTCAGCACATGGAATTCAATTGCTGGAATGGGTGAATTTGTCACCTCTTTAATTTTTCTAGTGATCCTAAAAAATACCACTGAAATTTTAACTATTAATATTAAAAAAATAAAAAAAATTATAAAATTTTGGTTGACGAGGTGCCACCCTCGCCCAAGGTCATCATCATAAATACTTAATAATTGGTTCTGGGCCTGTGGATGATCCGAGACCCCACCCACATCCCACAGTCGTTATAATGATATGTTGCATATATTAAATATAACTGGTGTTGGCTGGGTTTGAACTCGTATGGCCAACTGGCTGGCTCGCCACCCTCATGGCCCCATAAGATAACACAACACATGAAGCGCTAACCATCTACCGATATCCCCTGCTAATGGTTAAATAACATTGATCACCTCCTTATTTAAACCATGTGCCAACAGTTTAGCAAAACATGCACAAAAGAATTAAAAATGCGTGTTTTTCGGGGGAGGCCCGTGGGCTTGACCACGAGACTTCTGCCCTCCAAGCCAAACAACCTAGCCATATGCCCAAATGGGCTTTCCTTGTATTCTCTGTCCACCAAGGTGTTTATAAACTGAGATAATTCATTGGCCCGGTGTAGAGGAAGAGGAGGTCGAGCAAAACTAGGAGCCAAGGTTGAATTGCACCAAGTCAGGGAATATTTTTGAGACAAGAATATTCCAAGGGAATATTCCCTAGAACATTCTACAGAATATTCCATGCAACAATGAGGAATCTAAAGGATTCCCTAGAGGGCAATTTTTTATAGTGTGAGAGTCATGTCAACTTTATACTCAAAAGCACTAGAATTTTGCAGGGAACATGATGGTGTGGTTTGTTTCCTCATCTGAGGAGTAGAATTTTAGGGGGTCAACAATGAGGAATCTTTACAAAATCTTGAGGAATGCAAAAGATTCCCTTAGATGCTGGTTTTTGACAAAGGCAGAAAGATCTCAACTTTATAGTAATTTTTCTTAAATTTTCGTAGGAAGCGTAGTGGCATGCTCAAAATTTTGATCCAAGAAACGAATTTTTCAACCATCTCCATGAAGGAATCTTTGGCAGAATCTTCAATATTCCTGAGGGTCCAGATTTCGACGGTGTCAAAAAGTGACTAAGTTTATAGTTGTTTGACATGATTTTGCACTATGAATCTAATGATGATGTTTTCTTTTACAACTGATATTTTCATTTTCAGTCCACACTAGAAAATGGAGGTACAAGGGTCATTTATGTAAAGTTGATTGTAATTTATTTCTGCTACCATTTAATGAAAGAGAGCCCCCCCCCCCCATTGAGAAGGGCTAGGAGACATAGGCCACACTGGGTGAACTCTCTAATCAAATTGTCTTGTGCATTTGATCTCATGTTCCTTTTGATTTCGCTTGTTTTCATGTGTCTATGTTACTTGGTTACATGCTCATTTAAATGCAATTTTGTATGCATCCATGAAGTAAAATATCTAGATAAACTTTGGTATTAGAGCAGGTCTTCTTGATGTGATTTTCATGAGTGAATGATAACCAAGAATATCCTCTAATGATGAGAAGGAAAACTCAATTTTTTTGATATCGAAGTGGGGTGTGTAGCACAAAGACGGAACATGGCAGATGAGGAAGCTTGATTGGAGGAAGAGAAAAATTATCGCAAGATCATCTTCACCATGGCAAAGAAAGTTGACAAGTTATTTGGAGAATATGATAAGACAATGAAGCCTACGAAGAAAGAACCAGATGATCATGCTTTAATAAATCTTGAAGGGGAGGAGAAGAGCCCCCTCCCTCTCCGTCCTCCAGGGAAATTTGTTCTTCTTTCCCTTCTCGTCATTCTAGAAGACATCATAGGAATGCTTCTAAAAACCCCTTCTCAAGCTAGATGTCATGTTTGATTTACGTTTATTTAGTGGAGAATCTAATTCATAAAAGCTAGATAACTAGATAAGACAGGTTGAAGCATATTTTCGCATACAACAAATCAAAGAGTATGAAGCTAAGATCCAGCTACCATCCATTTGATTGAGTGGCATTGCTCTTGTCGAGTGGGAAGGCAAGCTACAACAAGGTGGTAAGAGTAGTCATAAAATTCTTTCATCTTGGTCTAAGTTCATTTATACTTTAAGAGGACAATTCTACTCATTGGGTTATAGACAGAATGCCATGATGGAAAGGCAACATTTGAAACAATGTAAAGGTCAAATTGTTCAAAATTTTACTAAGGAGGTTAGAAAACAAGTATTATTATTGACTGTTCCACTAGACACTTATGACACTTTGGTGAAATATATTGGCTTTTTTCATAGTTATTTACATAATTAATTGTTATCATTTGAACCTAAGGCTCTTGTTGAAGCTAGTGTGAAGGTTGTACATCCTTAAAGAAGGGGGAAGCATAAGCAAGATGACCACCCGAAGAGTGCAACAATAGCTCAGAGAAGAGAAGAAAGGCCCTCTTGTACTCATTGTGAGAAGGAAGGGCATGATGAGGAGAATTTCTTGAAACTACATCTTGAATTGAGGCCAAAGAAGAATGATAGAAAAGAGAAGCATAAGATAGTTGCAACTGTGCAGCAAGACCAAAAATCTGAATTATATGATGATGGGAGGGTCACATGTCGGGTTTGTAGGTGTTGGACAAGTTGACCTGGGATCTGACTCTAGTGATGAAATGAATATTGCAGCTCTTAGCATTGCAAAACAAGGACGTATCGACTTGGGTTCCGATTCGGGCGATGAGACAAATATTTCAGTAAATGTTGTGGAAAAAATGAAAAGGGCACCAAATGCAGCATGGCTTGAAGAAATCTAAGAGGTCAACCAAAGAATTCAAGCAGATAATGTTGAACTAAGAAGATTCCCAAAATAAGAAGAGGAGGAGAAAAAAAGGTTGCAACATTAGTTACAAGCCAAGGAGGAGGCCTTGGAAAAGTTTTAACATAAAAAGCTTGAGGTAAAAAGAGATTCTTCATTTTCATCTACTTTTTATAACAATGATTTCGATGCTTTTGAGAAACATACTATAAGAATTGGATTAATTTTTTTTAAGAATATGGGTTATTAGTGGAAGGGTCTCAATATTAATGGTTAGGGCATTGTGAATCCCATCAAAGTGGAGGAATTGTGTCATTATCCAATACTTGGGTATGTTAGAAAAGAGGTTAGAGAATGCTCCAAGACAACTAGTGACAAAACAACAAAGGATGATGGGAGCACCTCATCATGTTCTAGAGATAGTGAGGATTCCACAGACAGTTATCATATGCGCACCAGTAATAAGCATTCCATGAAGATCCAAAGATTTTGGAGGAGGAAGAATCATTATAGAGTCACGTATTAGATACTCCTGCCTAGAAAGCATCGTTAAATAAACCAGTTGGTGAATATGTTCAACAAGCGAATCTTCCACATTTCTGGTGGTTCACTTTTTTGAGTAAGTGATGGTTTTACTAGATATGATACATTGTCATGATCGCATTTTGTAAATCATGTGTTGCGAATAACTGTAAAAGTGATGATGTGTTTTCCATCACTTAAAACAATAATGATGTTTTTGACATTTTGTTGATAGGTGGGGTATTGGTTTCTATTATGATGTAAACTTTACCCAAGAGTGTGAGTTATAAACTCTTCGCAAGTATGGGGTTGTTTGAGTCATGTACGGTTTTATATGTGCAGTTGCAGATTATTCATGATTTTGGAGGACCAAAAACTCCTCAGTGGGTAGGAATGATCTAGGTGGCTCTAGCAATGCTTAGAATTTAGAAGTGGTGTTGGAAAAGCTCAAAAATCAAAGTTTCTAGATTGAAATAAAACTAGGACCAAATCATGGTTCTCCTCTTCTTGATTCAAATGGCATGAACAACATTCGGATTTGAGTTCGTATGCTAAAGATATTGTTGGTCAAAATTTTGGTCAAACTAGGCCCAGTGGTAGTCACTAATGAGGCAACAATTTGGAAAAAGGTCATCGCATGGAATCTGATGGTTGGAATCTGAAAATTTGTCACCTCTTTAGTTTTTCCGGTGACCCTTAAAATTGTCATCAAAATTTTAACTATTAATATTAAAAAAATAAAAATATATATATAAAAGTTCGGGTGGCGGGTTACCACCCATGCCACCCTTGCTAAAGGTCATTATCATATATATTTAATAATTGGGTTGGGGCCCATGACTAACTTGAGACCCCGCCCACTTCCCATGGTCGTTACAACCATATGTCACATATATCAAAAATAATGAGGGACAAAAAGGTTTGAACCTGCGTGGCTAATTGGTCGGCCCACCACCTGGGCGACCTTGTACTATAACACAACACATGATGTGCTAACCACCTACTGGAAGCTCTTGTCAATGGTTAAACAATGTCAGCCACCTCCCTATTCAAACCACGTGCCAACGATTTAGAAAACTGTGCCGAAAAAATTAAAAGCACGTGTTATTTCGGGGTGATGCATGGGCTTGACTCCAGGAACTCCGCCATCCAAACCAAATGACCTAGCCTTATTCCCCAATATGGTTTCCTTGTATTCTCCACCCACCAAGGTGTTTATAAACCAAGTTAATTCATTGGCCTAGAGTAGATGAAGCATAGGCTGAGCAGAACCATGGGTCGAGGCAGAACTATGCCAGGCCGGGATGTTTCTTGAGATGAGAATATTCCAAGGGAATATGCACCATACCTTTTGTTTGTCATTCCTTCTCCTATGTACCTATTATGCCATATGTCAAAGTGATTATGGCTTACTGTGCTCAAATAGAGTCATGGAAACATGTTGTCGGCTTCCTCTTTGAATTTATAACTGTATTTACAAATAATAAGTAATAATTACTATTTATATATTCTCTTAATAATTAATTTATATTTAGAAATTTCATTTATACAATCATAATTGTTTATTTATTACCATGACTAATAATTAAAATATCTTTACATTTAAGTGGGGTTATTCTAAACAAAATATATTCTATTTTTATAATGATTAAATTTCTAGTTAAAATGAGTTTCAAAACCAGCAAAAAAAACATAAGTTTTATTATTTTTTAAAAATTTCTCAGTTGTTTCTTTATAAAAAGGTACTAAATGCATCGTTGAAAACTCTAAAATTTACGACCTTTCTCAATTTCCTATCTAAAGAATGCATTAGTTAAATTAAATTGACACAATCATAATAAACTAGAGTTGGGAAACAAAGTCGGGCCTCCAAAGGATGGTTGTGTGTCAATAATCTCAATAATTAATACAATCTCATGGAGGCAATGAAATCAATGCGAAGACGTTATAGTCAGGTTTAGATCTCCTAATACTTTTATAGGAAATCAACCCATAGAACCTAACCCTAATGTTGCATTGTATGAGCATTGTGTGATTGAATACTTTTTAAAAATCATTATTTTTTAAAAGTGTTTTATATTCATTATTATGAAATTATAAATTAATAATGAGCATTTATAAACAGAACAATTTAATTAATATATAAAAATAAGTAAAATATAACATTTTAGTTTTACTAGTTTAAAGTTTTTTTTGACAATTGTTTTGGTTTTCCCCTAGCCATAAAGTTTTTTAGATGTTATTTTAAGAATTTATGTTTCGGCATTTAAAGTTTGTTCCATATTTTAGTATGATATTGCGTTATCTCCTTTAATAGTGGAAAAAGACACATTTGAGGGAAGGGTGGTAGTATAAACCTTAGTTAACACATGATCTCCCTGTTTTCAATATTCCATTAAGAATAGAATGGAATCTTTGTTTGAAGTATTCAATTGATTCAATAAAATTCATTTTAATATTTGACATTTCCACAAGAATGATTTTGTTTTAACTTCGCCAAACTTCTTGATAAATTTCTTTTCAAAAATATCCCGACTAGTAATGGAACCACCATATCATTTATTGAAGCTCTTGAATCTACAAGACAATTGTGAACATTTTGATTGAAAATTTCAGAATTCAAGAGAAATCAAGTCCACAAAACATTAAATTCTTATCATTGCCTAAGGGAAACTTGTCTTCTTTAGCGGCAAAGGGAAGGTATGAAAACTGGTCATCGGTTTATTGGGTGGATGCTCTGTTATTTTTAAGAAATATTTTCATAACCTTTGAAGTAAATTACCCATAGGTTCATTTCCATTCCCATGTATTGTATCAAACTCACTCTAAATTTCTTCATAATCATTCTTTTGCTTGAGCAATGACAGAGAGTTCCATGAATTATCTCCAACTATGAGCTGATTTGGGTAGTAATGTGCTATGTTTCTAGTCTGTGGGTAATCAATTGTCATATTCCACTTTCCTAAACAATTTTTAAATTCTTATATGTAGCATTAGAATTGATTAAGATGCCTAAATGAAAAGATTGGTTTGTCTTTAGTTCATAGGTCAAAATGAGCTTAGACAATAGCATGTGTTACGCTTACTGAAATATATAATTAGACCAGAATGTAGATTTGTAGCCATTACTAGGCTCGTGATTTGCTAACTATGGTCGGGATCGTGGTGTTCAAAAATAAAAAATTAAGTGTAGCTAACCTAATATGTAAATGCATTTCTCTAGATCTGACTAAATAAAAAGGACAACATAGAGGCATACATGATCCTATCAATGACCCATTGATTTAGATTCCTAAGAGTAAATACAAGAATATGAGTAGATAACAACAAACCTAGAATAATATAGCATTGAAAAAACCATCCATAGACCTATTTTCATAGATTTGGACAATCTTTTTAGAGGATCTCTCAACACATGCAACATATACAACAAATAATTCATCTTCATGTTAAACTGCTTCTAGCTTCAAGGGTAACATAAATTGTTTAATACACTCCTCAAAAGTTATGAGTCCATCTATATTAAACTGAAAAATAGGGAAAATATATGACATATGTTTGTACTTACATTTATCTACAAAAAATTTACAAACTATTGTTGATGCACAATCATCTCGATTTGATGGAACAAAGAACAATAAAGGTGGTGGGATGAAGGTTTCATTCATACATAATATTGAAGAGAAAAAATTATGCATGTTTGAATATCACTGGAATCTCGTTCCAGCTAGCCACACAAGATGTTTCTTAAGAAACTGTTAAACTAAAAGTACAATGAAAATTGTTTGGGTTTCTGATATCAGCATCAAATAAGAATGTAAACAACAAATAATTCATAATCTTTGTATGACAATAAAAATACATTGAAACATATCTTAAGATATGTTAACAAAATATCACAAGATTCAATTATAGTTTAATATGAATAATGTTAGAAAATGAATACCACATGCATCTATTAACTAGTAAAAAACATGAGAATACATAAGACACATAACTCATAAACAAATTCAATGCTGAATTTTGTCTTCAGAAAAGATTAACCTCAAAAATTGATTATAGATTTCATACATTCAGTTCCACAACTCATCGACTCTTACACCAATGTAATAGACCATATAAATACTAAAATAATTACAAAATTTTCAAGATTTTCTTTAGTCATTGATGATGCTAAAAAATGAAATAATGTCCTTATCTAAGGATAATTTCCTAGAAAAAGTGGAAAAAACTTTCAAAATTCCTCTTCATCTTTAGAGTCCTTATATTCAATGGCAAGATGATGAAGAAAATTTGTTTAGATAAAGTTTACCCAATCTGTCTATACTTCAGAAATTGTAGAAAAGTGAATTAGATGGAAATGAACAATGTTGACTTAGAACATTCACATTAAATTCTAAATAAACCTTTTATTTTTACTATACTTAACATCAAATTTTGAAATTAGTTTGATTTTTTCAAAAGGAAATTGAAGAACTTTTGGAAAGTTTGCTACATCCAAATTTCAGTTTCAGTGATCTCTCTCATATCTTCTATTGTGCAATCTTTTTTGTTGTTCTTGATTCGGAGAACCCGAGACTGCCTCAAACTAATCTCCCAATCTCCCATACCTTGATGTAATGTTAAATGGATTTCTTGGTCCACATTTGGATTACCTTTGCTTTTGTTTCTCTGTGGTTTAATGAATCATACATGACTCTCTTGTCCTTCTTAATGGTTTTAGGGATGTGCTGAGCTTGTAATTTATTTTCCCACTAGAGAATTTATGAAAAAATTGCTTTAATACTTCTATCTTCTTCAACCAATGATTCAACACTTTCATTTATTCACAATCTCGTGATAAAGTATACAAATTTTATCGTTTCTTATGTAGAATTTAGCTTGGCCTTTTTTCAGTTTAGTATTTAGTTAACCTACACTACTTATTCTTAGAATACATTCAGACTCTGTTTAGAATCATGATCCTGTTTCAGTTGAGACTCTAGAGTTTCAACTTTTTCTTTTAGCGTTGCAGGCATAACTTCAATTTTTCTTTCATTTTCTTCTTTCAATATATAGTTTTCTTGTTCATGTGCCTTTTTCATTTGCTCAACATTCTAGGAATGCTTGAGCTCTAATTCATTCAATTTAATTTCAAACTAACTTTGTAAGTTGGTTCTTTCAATAGTAAAACATCCAACCAGGGTTGCAAAATGAGCTTGCCAACTCTCTTTGCTAAATTATTTGCTCTTTTTGATTTGAAATTCTAACTCTTTAATTCTTTGCAACTTACTTTTATAAGTTGCTTGAAGTTCATTCACATGATATTGTTGACTATTAACAAATGCTCAAAGGGCATGTGAAGTTTCTTCAGATTTTTGTCTCACATCTCTAATTGGCTTCCATCTATGTCCAAAACATTGTTTCAGGAGTGTTAAGTTTCCTCTTCTTAGCCCTTCTTACAACAGATTTTGTTTGTGTATGGAAATTATATTAATTTAAAGATCGAACAATTTCATATACTAGTTTCATCTCAATGACATGGTGAAAAGGAAATGACGTTAGAGGAATTTTTGTGGAGATGGGAGTCATGGAAACTCTGGGGGATGTTTCTATTACTGAAAGAATAGTTGTTTTAGTGTGTTGTTCAATTGACTCTATCTCTTTATCACCACTCTTTGTAACTATTGAATGAACAATTTCCTGTTCATACTTTACCTCAATCTCCATATCTATATTTTTTTCAACGTCTTTTTTGGATTGTAAGTCTTCTTGGGTGATTTCTTCAGGTGGGTCAAGGACAATAATGTCTTTTGGGAAGACATTTTGCTTGGTCACTTGCTCCTTTGCTTCGTGTTTCTGGTCCTTGACCCCTATTATTATCACGATTTATTTAATGATTTGACCTTGTTGTTGTTTTTCTTTAAAATTAACGTATTTGCTAGCCTAGGGAATCATTGATTGTTGGACTGTAATAGAAACAACACACATATTTTCAATTTGAATTGTTTGAAACTACTGAGAAGAAGACACTAGTTATAAAAGAAGCTAAGAAAAATTAACTTTCATACGTTAAAAAGATTTCAAATCTTCAATTATAATATAAGACAATACACTTTTTTGTTTAAGATAATATTCATAAGTGTTTTCTATAAATTCCTAAAGTTTTTCCGTATCCTTAACACTCATTAGTTTTCCTCTTTCAATCACATGATCAAAATTATAATTTTTATGAAAACATCATCAAATGGAGGCTTTTGATGAGTAAAAGTTTCTATATAGATTACAACCTTATAATGTTCATTTATTATTCCACTAGGGTCATAAAAAATGGGGTAATGAGTGAGACCAAAGATTGTTAAGTTTTTCAACTTCCTTGAATGTGTGACCTGTACCCTTCAATTTTATTCTTCTAAACATAATTGTAAAATCTGGCCAAATCTTCTTCTGAAGTTTACTCATTTTTCATGCTTGACCATTTAATGTTCTTTGATTTTCTACTTCTCCAAGAGAAATTATTTCAGGAATCTACCTTGGAAATACATGTGGACCAACCTCACTCCCATATATTTTTATATAGGAAAAGAACTCTTCAATGAACTAGTCTCATATTTGATCAAGTACCCCTTTCAACTCTTGTCTAATCCTTGAAGAAGAACTACGAATGAGGACTTCATGTACAGGGATAATTACTCTTGGGGAAATTATATGTGTTATAATTCCAACATTAAATTATCAATCCAAGGTTGTAAGACTTAGAGGCACGAGTGCAGGTAACGCAGGATGAGAGCATCTTAACATCAAATTCATATTTATGAATTAAGTACACAATGAAAATAAACAATTTTAATCTCAATATAAGTAAAGGAAATTAATCAAAACTTAATCTCAATGCAAGTAAAAATTAACTTCAATCCAAACAATAAACTTTAGAAATATAAAATCAAACAAAACTAATTATCATTCAATATCATGATTATTCTAATTTCAATCTTAAACAAAACTAATTATAATTCAACTGATTCTAAACTTTAGGAAAATAAAAAATCCAACAAAACCAAACTAATCACTAAGTCTAGGTCCTGGGATGCAAGCCAACAAGAATTCAAACTGGTCTTTCATCTTTCCTAACATTCAACTCTCAAACACTCGAAGGAAACTAAAAACTTCAAATTAGTGTTCTCACACATTTAAAAATCATAGTTTATTCTAATTTAAAACTACATCAAATAACCTTAGAAATCCCATTCCATGAAAATAATTAACTTACAACTCTCAATCCAACCATACTTAAACTCTAATTAAACTACAACCATTAACATCTCATCATATTATCGCTAGATATTCATATAAAACATGATATTACAAAACTTGTCTAGGTAGAAAATAACTCTGTATAAGTATGGAATGAAAGATTATACAATTTAAATAGAATTAGTTTCAGAATTCGCATTCAAGCATCCCTCATGCTTTATTAAGAAAGTCCTTAACGATTCATGATGATATCATTACTGCAATATAAAAAGAAATAATATTTGAATGTTCAGAGTCATGCAAGGATATCAAAGAAATTATTCATACATAGAAACTCATCATTCAACACAACTTTTGCTAATTTCTAATGATTAAAAACTAATCTAAAGTGAGGGATGTTGAGCGTGGTTGGTTGGGTCCACCATCCAACTCTCACTCTCTTAAAAATAAATCAACTTGCATAATGAAAATGATGATTTTTAAATAGAGAAGGAAAATGATCATTAAAAATTTGATAGATTCGGAGAATGAAACCTGACATTAGAAGTCTTTTAATAAATTGAATCAGTTCTTTACATCCAAAGCCATATGCTCCAACTCCAAACCAACAATATGAAGTTAATCTAACATCTCCTCTCTTCACACAGACCATGGCTAATCCATTTATAGAATTTGCAAGGTGAATTTTAACTCTAACAATCATTTTCCTTAATTTTGGAAAATTACATATTTTTAACAAATTGGCCTAAAGAATATTGACATATCTTCCTAACCATGGTGAATTTTTGAAAATGGTTTGGAGAGAACCTAATCTATCATATTTTCAACAAAAAATCTCTTATATTTGTCTCATTCAACTTTATCTCCTCGGAAATCATTCTTGAAGTTGGATGTTTGGATCTTTTTGCAAGATTCTAGAATTATGGAAAAGCAATATTTTTTTTATGAAATTACCTAAGAAAACCCATGTGTAACTTTTGGAAAAAAGAGAATCTTGGGAAAAAGTTTTGTTTATAGATATTTTTTTATATTGGTAAAAAACCCTTCTTCTTTTTTTTCACCTCCAATTGCATGAAAACCGAGGTCAAACGTGGCATTTCGAAAATTTTGTGGATTTTGAGAAAATTTGTTGATTTCTTCAAGAGGCCCACATGTGTGACCTCGGTGCAATCCAGCTCATTGGAATGTTTTAGAACATCATTTTGGATAATAACCTTCCTCGGTTGTCCAAAGAAGCGTGCCAAAATGTCGAAGGCCCAAATTGGTTGCTCTCTAGTGCAGGAATTCTAGTGGAGTGCTGGTGCAGGAACAAAACTAAGTTCAATTAATTGTTTATGCATGCCTATATTTGGTCATTATTTCATTTGCATTCCTGAAACAACATAAGAACCATCATCAATAATAATTTTGATGCAAATCTTATTCAAATAAATGAAATAGGTTAAATAATGGACACTTATGTGATCATGCTCAAAGTTTACACTACTAGCCCAACAATTGTGCAAAATGATAGTAATAACAATGAAAACGATGAGTGATCTAGGTGGCTCCAGAAAGAGACACAGGACAAAGAGGCTCATGAACGCCTGAAAATAAAAGTATTCAGAATGATATGATCCTAGGACCAAAGTGTAGATCTTGTCATCCTCATCGTGGAGGTGTGAATGACACTTTAATCCGAGTCCAGATGCTAAAGTTATCGTGAAAAGAGTTTTCCTTTGTTCCTTTGAAAATGAGGCATTTTCCTCTAAAAATGGGGTTTTAGCTTTATAAAGAAAATTGCATAAGAATAAGTGCAAAGTGCGGACTTAAGGTGGGCCCTTAGAACCCCCAATCAGTGATCTCCAATTAATCGGAGTCGGGGGTAGGAAATTGGTGATGTCGGAGACTTAAGTCATGCAATTGGCAATCAAATCTGCGATCAGCGTCAGCGGATGCCAAAGGCGGAACCCCAGGCTGCAGCGATAGCAATATGTGATTTGATCTCAGCCATCGGGTCAGAAATCAATCAACGACCATGATTAAATCGGTGATTGGGAGATCGGCAACCCCGATGCGAAGGGGCGATGCGATAGCAACAATGATGCAATCTAGACCATCCGATCGGAATAGATCAATGGTCTAGATCTAATTGGCTTATCGGCAATCGATGGCTCAACGGATCGGCGATCAGTGATCGATGATCCCCTGATATACAGGGCCATTACCAGAGCAATATGCGATTTCAATATAGCACGGACCTGATGGGTTTATGGACCCGGTTGAATGAAATTTGAAGTCTGGCTTTATAACTTTTCGATCATATTTTCAATGTCTTTTGTGTATTTTTAGTTTAAATGGGAAAAGGCCTATTTTCGGAGGTTTGTTGTGCCCACGGATCCTTCTATGCTAACGAATTCTCTTCCTAAACAACATACCCCGATTTTTGTGTGGCCTTGTTCCAAATATGTTATAAAACATGGTCGGGGATAGAGAGCCGAGGCTGGAGAAGGCCAGAGAGCCTGTGCCAGAGGGGTTGTGTGCTAGAGGGAGAGATAGCCCGAGAGCCTATGCTGAGTGCCAACATCACCTCAATGAGGAGGTTGCACCCGATGGAGAGCTATGAGAGGGACAGATAGACTAGGATGGATGGATAGTGCCGTGGGTTTACTCAAAGAAGCCTGAGTGCAAGAGCCCTTGAAAACCCGAGTGCCAATGCGCTGTAGAGAGCCACAAAGCTTGATCGAGGTAGCAAGAGAAGGTTAGCCAAAGGACGAGAAGGTCAGGAAGAGATGCAAAGCAGTAGTGGCGTAGCCATAGCACTAAAGAACTAGATAGCCAGAGAGCTACATTGGAGAGAAGTCCAGAACAGTCTTGTTTTTGAGTGATGCTGTGAGATCAATGTTTTAGCAAGCTTCAGCTTATTAACAGCTGTTTTATATG
>APFE031643909.1:13291-40847 GCA_000404065.3 Pinus taeda | reverse complement strand
TTCACCTTTGAAGCAAATCTCCCAAGTCAAAGAGGTCTCTCTCTCACATACAAGGCAACAAGCTCATAACCTTCCTCAAGCTCAAAAGCAATCCTCACACAACACACAAAATGCCTACAAAGAGCAGCACTAATGCACTAAGAATTCCTCAATCAAAGTCTATATGTTCCAAACTAGCTGCTCATGGGCAATGGAGGAGGCTTATAAAGGAGAAGGAGTCTCCATGATTAGGTAAAGGATGAGCTTTCCCCCAAGGTAAGTGGATGATCAGTCGAACAGACATGCCAGAGAAAGGATGGCGACCTTAACAATGCTAACAGCCAAGTCTGGAGTCATCTGGAAGGCTGGATGTTAGAACAAACTCGCCTAAACAGGATCAGCACAAGTGCAAAACTGGGCTGGCGCGCTGGCATCGCAAATCAACTATAGAAGAGGTTTGGTCAGCGCGCAGTGATACAAGCGGAGGGCGCGCTGTTTTGTGAAATTTGACTAGCATGGAAAACACGTGTGCTTCCACGCTGGTAGCGCAGCAGTTACATTATCCTCTGCTAGTCAGCGCAGTTATTTTAGAAACAGATGCGATGATCCAATAAACTTAGGCAAAGAGGGTTTTAACTATTTTAGAGAGCATAGGGAAGGTGAATGTGACTTTATGACATAGTAGGGAGACTGACAGGATGACAGTGACATTTTACTATGTAACAGATGCCCCCTAAAGCATGAAGCCCTAGAGAGTGGGAGGGGTGAAATGCTTTACAAGACCGCTGGACTAGAACACCACCAGGGAGAACCTGCAGGCTGATACAACGGATATTCCAATTACATGTAGTCTAGGCATGGGCGTAGCCATCCAAAAGACATATGAAGAAGGTCTGTGGTATGGACGCAGCCACCCAGCTGAAGAGACCATAATAATAAGAGGTATGGTCGTAGCCATCCTTAAGAAGACTCAGGTATGGTCGCAGCCATCCATCAATGAGTCATGTAATGATGTCCCACAAAATCGCAACCTGGTCCATAATGAGCCAGAACCAGGGTCTTGCGCTCCATCCAAACCTGAACAAAGCACAAGTTCAAACCTGTGAATATAGGAGTCGAAGTCGAACATGCTTGAACATCGTCTGATTACCAGCCAATGATGAGAGCTGTTAACAGATGCGAGAGGGGCCACCAATGATGATGATGGTCCTCAAGGTACTATAGGTACAATCCACAGCATGTGAATGAATGAGCCGGTGTTGAACATCCACGGAGTCATCCGATCGGAGGCCAATGATGAAAACCTTGCGTCAAACACGAAGAACCTGCCATTGAGGCATGCAGGCTCCAAGGTACTTGAAGGGAGTCTCTAGGTCACTCCTGGATAATGAGCTGAAGTCGACAGGAAGTGATCTTTATCGAAGGTGGGCCATAATTTTCCCACATCATCAACGCGAGACGGGAAGAGACAATATGTTTTGTGTGAAATATCAGAGGGAGGTTATACTTGCAGAGGCCAACTTCTCTTGAACATATCGGCGGCATGATGACGAATTTGGCAGTATTTGGGGGTCAAATGATCAGAGGTCGTAATGAAATGATAATGAGCAGATGAGTGGCCAAATAGGATAACCCATACCCATGGAGGCAAAAGTGAAGTGAGATGAGATGTCCCCACCCAGACACGAATGCAAACAGTGCCATGTTCAAGAGCGACATACTGCCGATGACGACGATTACGGTTCCTTTATTTCCCCCACCATTTCTGGCGAGTACCCCGATTATTTTTAGATGACAAGCTTGACGGGGATAGCATATGCTTGAAGAGGTGTCATTTCGACGGTGCCCGATGTCATTAAGTTTTAACGAGCCTGACAAAGGAAGAACTCGGCGTCTTTTCATGTTTAGAGAGTTTGAAAAAACAGCTGAAAAGAAAATTCCAGGGGGGTGCTTTTTCGTAAAGTTGTGTCTCTCGATCCCGAAAAAGTATAAAACGATGCTCGAAAGAACCGCCCGGTCATTACGACCGAGGA
This sequence comes from Pinus taeda, assembly GCA_000404065.3. NCBI lineage: Eukaryota > Viridiplantae > Streptophyta > Pinopsida > Pinales > Pinaceae > Pinus > Pinus taeda. The sequence continues at coordinate 38,835 of APFE031643909.1, read as the reverse complement.
GTACTTTTCATATGTAGTGACCCTGACCCAAAAAAGTAAAAAAGCGGCCAGAAACACGTCGTTTTAGAACCAATAACGAGTGCGAAACGAGAAACACCCGGCAATCTTTGTTAGTTTAAACGGTCGAAAAAGAGCTTTAAAGCGACCGCCTCTCATTCCTTTTGACGAGCTGAGAGGAGGCTCGGCAATCTTTTAATATTTTGCAAGTCAGAAAAGAGCTTAAAGGTGACTTGTGATATGGGTTCATTTTTACACAAGCTTGAACCATGGAGAACTCTGCTTGGATTCGGTTTCATGTTTACACAAGCTTGAAACGAAAAACTGTGCTTGTTATAAGTTTGCATGCCCCCAGCATAATGACGCAAAACGAGGTACATGCCCCCCAAGCTTCATTGCATTCAACAAGGTGGATGGAATGAAGGTTCACTTTCGAGACCTTGGAAAGACTCGACTTGTATTTTACGAGATCTTAATCAAAGACTCGACTTGGAAAGTGAGTTGTTTCATTTTTTAATGAGGTTGACATAGTAAAAGAACTATCCTCATAACCCTTGTTTCATTTTTTAACGAGCTTGACACAATATTAAGAACTATCCTCATAACCCTTGTTTCATTTTTTAACGAGATTGACATAAGATTAAGAACTATGCTCGACTCCTTGTTTCATTTTTTAACGAGCTTGACATAAGATTAAGAACTATGCTCGAAAATCCGTGATTCATTTTTTAACGAGCTTGACTCAGGACAAGGAACTATGCTCCGACCGAACCTAATTTCATTTTTTAGGGAGCTTGACATAGGAAAGTGAACTATGCTCCGACCAGACCTAATTTCATTTTTTAGGGAGCTTGACATAGGAAAATGAACTATGCTCCACCAAACCTAGTGTCATTTTTTAAGGAGCTTGACGTAGGAAAGCGAACTATGCTCCGACCAAACCTAGTTTCATTTTTTAAGGAGCTTGACGTAGGAAAGCGAACTGTGCTCCGCTCGAAGTTCATCATAATGAACAGGAAGTCAGGACTTCCAAGAGTGGCGCTCCCGGTGGGAGGTCAATGTCTCGGAAGTCAGGACCCAATGCCCCCAGGACACTATGCACGATGGCGGCATTGCTGGATATAGGCACAGGAGAGGTGGCCACGTAGTTGATCTGGGGTGAGACAGATGCAACTGGTGGATGAGAACCAAGAGGGAAGGACAATTGTGCCAGAGGGGCTTGTGGATGGACGAATGATAATTGGTCCATTGTCACTATTCTTCCATCGTGTGGAAAGAAAACCACACGGAAAAGTGAAGAAACAAGAGCTCCCATGGCATACACATAGTCACGACCAAGGAGAAGACTGAAGTCCAAAGAACCTTGGGTAACCGAGACGTCTATATAGACAGTCTTGCCTCCCAAAGTGATAGGGAACTTTGGAAGGATCCCTAATGGTTGACTCGTTCCTCCGTCAAAAGCGGTGAGATTCGGTGCGACAGGTACAAGCGATGGGGAACCCAAAGCTCACTAAGTAGTAACGGGCATAAGACTAACCGATGCTCCCTCATCTAACACAGTGCCAGGCAGTGCCATATGGAAAGCATAGGCGGTGACCCAGAAAGGCACATGGGATGGAAGGGGAGGGGTAGTCAAACGACTCCAATCGAAGGAAACGACCGAACTACTTGGTGGGGGAACCATATGGTTGCCCCCCTGCTCGGAAGGGACCGAATCGCAATTCTCCGGAGAGGCTGGGATGGGAAAACCATCATCTAGCTCAAGAGAATCCGATGAGACGAGGAGAACATGGGAATTTGACTCTTCCGAAACAGAGTGATCGACAGGAGGTGAACTCTGGTCGACACTCTTTCCGACCAATGGTTGGTCTGGAACAGGCTGGGCACAGCCAGGTTCGGGAAGAGTGGCCTGGACAAGAGGAGAATGTGAACCAATCTCATTGTCGAGAGGCAAATGATCTGCAGCTGCAGAAAGACGTTGATATCCAATGGGCAGTTGGGGCGAGGGGGCTGGGAGACTTTCCAAAACAGTGGTGGCTTTATCCATGAGTGGACAAAGGTGAAGGGGATGACTGCCTTCACAAAGTCTGCAGGGGATTCGAATCTTCCCTTTTCCCTTACCATTCCCAACTGATGAGGTAACATTGTCGTGGGCCGCAAAGGACGATGAGGGGTGCGCCGGATTACGAGACCATACTTCTAAGATCCTGGGAATGCCAGGACAATCGCGGAGAAGATGGTCTCCCTTGCATAATCGGCAAGGAAACTTAACCTTCCGCGGAGGAGCGGGAAGGGGCCCGACTTCAGGTGTGCTCGAGGGAACAACAGTTGTGCTTGTAACCTCTCCCTTAGGAGACTTCTTCTTCTTGCTCTTCTTCTTCTTCTTCTTAGCCACCTGGTTATTCGAATCGAAACTTTCACCAGGCGAAGTACAAGAAGGAGACGTAGAAGTAGGCGTCGAAGGAGAGAGGTCCACCTTAGGTACAACATGATGTTGTGCAGGTGGAGGGACTGATGGAGCATCAGCCGACACGGTAGGGACCAGAGAGGTTGAAAACAACCAAACAGGCAACCCGACAGTTAACCCCGGAAGGGATAACGTCGCCATATAAGGAGCACCAACATTCCCAAGAGGAGGGAAATGGCTAGGGTTCCTGTCAGGAGGGGAACTTGGATTGGTGAACCCTGGAAAAGTTGCCATAGTGAAAAGAAACCTACTCAAACAATCAAACACAAGATCTAACGAGGTAATGTTATCGAGGCCAAACTAAATTCTTAAGACACAGGAACTGAACTTGACCTTTTCATGTTTCGAGAGTCAAGAAAAGGACGAAAAGATGACTCTATCTACTTCGAATGTTTAATGAGCATGAAGTGACAAGATGCTCACTTACACCTTTTCTTTTAGAGAGTCTGAAAAGGATCAAAAGTGACTACTCTGGAGATTCTAAGAAAAAGGTTTACCAAGCAACCCGTAAAACTGCTTGATACACCTTGGCAATCGTATGAGAACCAAGGACTTTACGTACTGCAGTCAATCTTCCCGAACGCTGTGTTCGGTGCGTTACGGTTCACAAGGAAGCAGACTCGGCTTCCTATGGATAAAGGATGCAAGCCTAATGGAGTCTCCCCATATATACGCGACGGTACGTGGGAGCCCAATCCGTACTAGCACTTATCATTTCACTGTGGAGGAATCACCCAACCACTCAACGGTAAGCTACCAGGTTTAAAGACGCCAGAACATGTCTCTAGCCTAGACCTCTAGATATTCACATTAAGTTCCAATGCGTTTTTAGATAAATTTGGTTAATTTTATGGTTGATCTTGAATTAAGTTTTAGTTTCAGGTCCTACCGTATGATCTCTCAAAAACACCTAAATGCAACTATATGCCAAAGATCATCATTTTGTTCGATGAATTCTAACTATAAGAAGGTTAATAATCTTCCAAACAAAAAAAATGAATACAAACAATCAAACAATCTAATGCAACTAATGGCGAGGAAACGAAATTTTTCTTTTGAGAACGCAAATCAACGAAATGTTCTTTTTCCTTTTAACTATCGAATGCAAAAGATATTAGTTTGATTTTCCTTTCAATGGCACAAAGAACTTAAAATGAATTTGAGAGACAGCAACACTGAGAAAAAGGAATAAAATCACTCAATGTAAACACAAGAAAGTTCCCAAGACACTAAAACCAGTTTTCCAAATCAAAGGAAAAACTAAGGTTTATGAGTTATGGAATCTAAGCTCAACAAGACAAAATGAATTCAAAGGAGGAAGGCAAATCGCTTGGAAAACAACCAAAAACACTTCAACAATCACGGAGCAAGTGCAAGGGAGCAATTAGAGAGTCGACTGACCCAATAGAAGACCAAAAACACCTAAGGGAGGCTCGACACACAAAGCCACTAGATGCCCTAGGGCTAGAAATGCGAAATCGATAGAAGAAGGCAAACACCCAAAGGGTAAAGGTAATCTATGCAATGGTAATTTATGCACAATTCACTTGAAAAGTGTGCAAACGTAATCTATGCACAAATGAGAATTATAATTACGCAAGTGTGATCTATGCAAGAGAATTCTCAAACACAAGATGATTCTAATGTAATCTAAGAACCAATCAAGTGCAAATCAAGGAAATTGGGTGAGATTTACAAAGATGAAAAAATAAAAATACTCAAAGGCGATTAACACTCATGCCCAATTTAGCCCCCCCCGGCGAATGAGGGGGAAATTTTTTTGCAAAAACAAAAGCAAAAAGATGAAAAATTGTGAAGAGACTGAGACAAACCTTCAAGTAATGATCAAAGGAAATCAAATTAAGAATTTCTCAAAAGAGAGACTCAAAACCAGTCAAACAAGACTCCCACACACTCAAGCAGCTGTAAAAGTTAAGGCAAAATACAAACCAAGCAATGAAAGCGAAAAGGAAGGTTTTGCAAAAACCGAAAACAAGCAACAAACGAACCCTCGCGGAACAAGGCTTCGCAAGCAAGCGTGTCACAGCTCAGACAAAATAAAACAAGTCATAAACCAGTGGAAAAAGCAGGGGACAGCCAAACCAAGAGGTTCAGGAGGCAAATTTGGACCAAAAAGAATTTTACAGGATCAGCGCGGGTGACCCCTCAGCAACAAAGCGATGACAAGGCAACACCTGTAGCAACTTTGCGTTGTCAGCGCGGAAGAACACGGATAAATGGCGCTGGCCCGAAAACAAGGTCAGCGCGACTGTTAAATGTATAAACACGATGACAGAGAAAGCAAAGAAGTAACTGTGCGATGTCAGCACAGCTGTTCTGAAATAAAATGCGCTGAGGTTAAAAAACAGTCAAAAACAAACCAAAAACCCCCAAACCAAGGTAACAGGCTTTTAAGACAATTAAAGCAGTTCCCAGGATGAACCAGGAAACTGACAACAGCAAACTAACCCCCAAACTTTGACAAGAGAGCAATAATCAAATTCAAAAGCAAGGATGATCAACAAAGACACAATCAGCTATCCCCAGTGGAGTCGCCAAATTGTTGGAGAGGTAAATCCCCTCTACGGATAGAGGCGATCCCTACTAGCCCAAAAGGGGTCTAGCAACAATCAAACAATGCTACTCTGCAGGTTCCTAGTTGTAATTAACAAGTGGGTAAAGGAAACCTACTTGGATTCCAACGCTATGTTTGACGGAGAGATGATCCTCTCGCTCCTTCGCTCGAGCCGATCACAGTCCTCCACTATCCTCGCGGACGGACACCTGCACAAGCGTAAAATCTACTAACAACAACTATATATCAGTCAGGAAAGATATAATTCACATCAATCATTTATCGGACAAATGGGAATGGAACCATAACAGTAGTCATCCATCTTTATTAATCAGAAATAGAGTAAGGTACAACCGAAGTCCTGACGCTGAGTCCTTCTCTAGAGGGTCCAGCCAGCATGTCTCCCAAGCATTCACCTTTGAAGTGGATCTCCCAAGTCAAAGATGTCTCTCTCTCACATACAAGGCAACAAACTCATAACCTTCCTCAAGCTCTAAAGAAATCCTCACACAACACACCAAATGCCTACAAAGAGCAGCACTAATGCACCAAGAATTCCTCTATCAAAGTCTATATGTTCCAAACTAGCTGCTCATGGGCAATGGTGGAGGCTTATAAAGGAGAAGGAGTCTCCATGAATAGGTAAAGGATGAGCTTTCCCCCAAGAAAAGTGGGTGACCAGGCGAACATATATTTGAGAGAAAGGATGGCGACCTTTACAATGCTAATAGCCAAGTCTGGAGTCATCTGGAAGGCTGGCTATTAGAACAAACTCGCCTAAACAGGATCAGTGCGGGTGCAAAACTGGGATGGCGCGCTGATATCGCAACTCAATTACAGGAGAGGTCCGGTCAGCGCTCAGTGATACAAGCGGAGGGTGCGCTGTTTGTGAAATTTGACCAGCACGGAAAACACGTGTGCTTCCACGCTAGCAGCGCATCAGCTAAACTATCACCCACCAGTCAGCGCGTTTATTTTAGAAACAGTCGCGATGATCCAATTAACTTAGGCAAAGAGGGTTTTTAGCCATTTCAGAGAGCATAAGTATGGTGAATGTGATTTTATGACACAGTAGGGAGACTGATGGGGTGACAGTGACATTTTACCGTGTAACAGATGCCCCCTAAAGCATGAAGCCCGAGAGAGTGGGAGCGGTGAAATGCTTTACAAGAATGCTGGACTGGAACATCACCAGAAAGAACCTGCAGGCAGATACAACTGATATTTCAATTACATGTAGTCTAGGCATGGGCGTAGCCATCCAAAAGACATATGAAGAAGGTCTGTGGTATGGACGCAGCCACCCAGCTAAAGAGACCATAATGATAAGAGGTATGGTCGCAACCATCCTTAAGAAGACTCAGGTATGGTCGCAGCCATCCTTAAGAAGACTCAGGTATGGTCGCAGCCATCCATCTATGAGTCATGTAATGATGTCCCACAAAATCGCAACCTGGTCCACGATGGACTAGAAACAGGGTCTTGCGCTCCATCCAAACCCGAACAAAGTACAAGTTCAAACATGTGAAGATAGGTGTCGAAGTCGAAGATGCTTGAACATCGTCTGATTACCAGCCAATGATGAAAGCTGTTAACAGACGCGAGAGGGGCCACCAATGATGACGATGGTCCTCAAGGTACTATAGGCACAATCCACGGCATGTGAATGAATGAGCCAGTGTCGAACACCTGCGGAGTTTTTCGATCGGAGGCCAATGATGAAAACCTCGCGTCGAACACGAAGAACCTGCCATTGAGGCATGCAGGCTCCAAGGTACCTGAAGGGAGTCTCTAGGTCACTCCTGGATAATGAGATAAAGTCGACAAGAAGTGATCTTTATCGAAGGTGGGCCGTAATGTTTCCCACATCATTGACACGAGATGGGAAGAGACAATATGTTTTGTGTGTAATATCAGAGGGAGGTTATACTTGCAGAGGCCAACTTCTCTTGAACATATTGGCGACACAATGACGGATTCGGCAGTATTTGGGGGTCAAATGATTAGAGGTCGTGATGAAAGGACAATGAGCAGATGAATGGCCAAATAGTATAACCCAAACCCATGGAGGCAAAAGTGAAGCAAGATGAGATGTCCCCACCCTAACACGAATGAAAAAAGTGCCATGTTCAAGAGCGACATACTGCTAATGACGACGATTACGGTTCCTTTGTTTCCCCCACCATTTCTGGCGAGTACCCCGATTATTTTTGGATGACAAGCTTGACGGGGATAGCATATGCTTGAAAGGTGTCATTTCGACGGAGCCCGATGTCATTAAGTTTTAACAAGTCTGACAAAGGAAGAACTCAGCGTCTTTTCATGTTTAGAGAGTTTGAAAAGGCAGCTGAAAAGAAAACTCCAGGGGGGTGCTTTTTCGTAAAGTTGTGTCTCTCGAGCCCGAAAAAGTATAAAATGATGCTCGAAAGAACCGCCCGATCATTACGACCGAGGAGTACTTTTCATATGTAGTGACCCCGACCCGAAAAAGTAAGAAAGCGGTCAGGAGCACGTCATTTTAGAACCAATAACGAGTGCGAAACGACAAACACCCAACAATCTTTGTTGGTTTAAACGGTCAAATAAGATCTTTAAAGCGACCGCCTCTCGTTCTTTTTGACGAGCTAAGAAGAGGCTCGGCGATCTTTTCTCGTTTTATGTCGCAAAAGAGCTTAACGACGACATTTTTTTGGGACCAAGTGCATATAAATCCACTGTGACTTCGCTGGTTCCGAAGACCTGCACAAGGGAAACACCTGCATAAACCCATTCGATATGTCGAAAAACATACTAAAACATGCATCATGGCATAATAAATGACATCAGGAGTGCATTCATGGCAAAAACTATAGTAGAAAACCCACATTCATAAGAATTATAGTCAAATTAGGAATTTTTTACTATAAATAGGAGTTTGTAAAACTCATTTTTACCATTTTACCATTTGAGCTCTGGAGGACGTTGAAAACTACAAAGTTGACGGAGCGAAATTCTCATCATCCGGACGCCGATTTTCCGACCATCGATTCCAGGTAGGTCCCTCTTGCACTGCGCTCCATTTTGATTCTATTTGCATGCATTTTCACCGAGATTTGGCCATTTGGCCAAATTTTTTGAGCGTTGGTGCACTCTCGGTCAGCGTGGATTCGCCCATCGGGTCTGCGCTGACCGATTTTCCCAAAACACACCACTTTCCGGGTCAGCGTGGAAAACACGTGTCCTTCCGCGCTGACCCAGAGAAAAATACATAGGCCACCATTTTCAGCGTGGCTGTTTTAGAAACAGTCGCGCTGGCGCTGTGACATTTGATTTTTTAAAATTTAATGGACAATTCTCAAATGCAAGCAACCTAATGACTTTTGGGTGATCTTGCAGGACATAATGGCCTTGACATGGCAAGAGAGAGATCATGATAATGCTGATATAGCTGCTTTTGCCGATGCCGGATGCCACAATGCAATGCGGGCATGCGTATTACTGAAATTCTTCCTTACTCCGTGCTTGAGGGCTCAGCCGGATCTGTTAGAGCTCTCGATCAGAGCATGGAACCCAGTGGATGGGAAATTCACCATCCGGGGTCAAGACATCGAGTTCGACTCGTCGGACATTTATTTCTTGACTGGATTATCTCGCCGAGGCGCGATGCCCATCCTGGAGGGGCATCAACCTAGCGGCGAGACGCTTGATCAGTTGATGGCCCGTGTATGCCCACAGGCGGTCAAAACACGGAGTGGGAAGTGCAGCATCTCGTTAGTGGGTGTCGTTCCACATGCCGACATAGTGCTTCGCACTATACTCTTCTTGGTGACGCGGGCAGCAGGCAGTCTGGCGAACCACGAGGCCTCAATGGCCAACCTTTTGCTAGCTCTGGATTGTTTACAACCCATGATTTTCAACTGGGTGGCAGCTGTGACCAATAGCATGAAGAGGCAGCTGAACAACTATCGACGTGGAGAGTCGAAACAGTTCGGTTATGGACCGCTTCTTCTTCCACTCATGTTCGAGCAGGTGTCGGCCCTTCGGTTGTAGACTATGGTAGTGGACCCGCCAAACAACGCGCGGGAGACGAGGGCCACCAAGTGGTCCCGGGTCATGCCACGTGGAGGTGGCGGTCGCTCAGTGTCGTGGGGCATTTGTTTCCGAGAGTGGCTAGAGTGCCAGGTTATCTTCGTCGAGGACTAGCCGTATGCCGGTATCGACTTCCGTGGTGACCCAGACATGCCGCTGCCTGCGGGAGAGCAGTGGGATGATGGAGGTAAAACACTTGACCTTTTGATTTTCATTTTTGATGTTTTTGTATTTTTCATGTACATGTCCTAATAAATGCTCATGCTGTGCAGATGTGGGACCAGTGAGACCCCTTGGCCTGGCTCCAGAGGCATGGAGGGAGGAGCAAGGTGTTGGCGTCTTGGTCTTGGCTCCTGCAGGAGGCGACCAGACAGATACCGTGGTCCAAAATCTGGAGGGATTACTGGCAGGAGTCCCAAATTACCAGGGGATCGAGGAGGTCCCCTTAGCTGCTCAGATCCATACAGTGGGTGTAGAACCCAGGATGCACAGCCTTTTGAGGCGGGTGGCCCAAGCGGTGGCATGCTATAGAGAGCATAACCCACCACAGTAGACACCTAGGCTTTATTTTTTACTACTGTTTTGAGAGACATACATCTCAGATGTACTGAGGATGTCGGATTTATGAGACATGTACACTTATTTTTGAGCGCCTTAGTGCGCCACACGATATATTATTATATAATATATATATATATACATGGTGTTTTTATTGTATCTTATGCTTCTTATGTTTGTTGATTTACATATTTCGCAAATGTCTGTCTAATACATAGTTAGCTAATGCATCAGTTACAGCATTAAGTCTTCCTGGAATGTGTTGATAAGTAATATAATCAAAATCTCTTTCCAATAACTTAACACGTAAATACAACCTCAATATGTGATGATCTTTGACAGAATATTGTCCATTGAGTTGGTGGACTACAAGCTGTGAATCTAAATTTACAACCAATGAGTGGATTCCAAGGTTAATCGCCTCGGCTAATAATTCAATCACAACACTATATTCAGCTACATTGTTCGTTGTGCAACCTAGACACACACCTTGAATATATACCAACTCACCATGAGGATCGTAGATCACCCATGCCGCAGACGACAGATTGCGAGTGTTGCGGTAAGCACCATCAGGGAAACCAACGTAAGGTGATCCAGACATCTGTTCAAAAGAAAAAGACACAATAAGAAGCAATCACGCCGGCACACTAAGACAAAAATCAAAATAAACACGCACACACACTAAACACACTGTAAAAAAGCATATGCATGTAAAAGATAAATGAGAGAGTGCCTGGACTCAGGCGTAATATTTCTTAAGATATAGCCCATTACGGGGCCGGTCCAGGGGATTGCCTTCATAATCGATCAGCTCGTAGGCACCTTTTTGTAGAACTCTTTTTACAATATAGGGCCCATGCCACATTGGCTCGAGTTTTCCTGCTCCTAGCTTATCACTAGCCTGATCGTAGAGCAGCACCAAGTCACCTTCGACGAAAGAGCGAGGATTAACTAAGTTATTGAAGGGAGTTTTCACTCGCATCTTTTGAGCTTCAATAGCAAGGGAGGCTAGACGACGCGTCTCATCTAGTCGTTCCAGGTAAAGAAGCCGCTCTTCTGCAGGAGTGGTCTTGGGAAGTAGCTCGACGGCTAATTTGAGTGAAGGAATCTCACACTCAATGGGAAGGGTTGCCTCCAGCCCATATACTAGCTGAAAAGGGGTGAAGCCGGTGGCATCCTTCACGGAGGTCCGGTAGGCCCACAATGTGGAAAACAACATCAAATGCCAATTGGACTTGTGCATGCCAATAGTTCTCTGAAGCATCGTGACCAAGACTTTGTTCACGGCTTCAACCTGACCATTCGCCTGGGGATAGTATGGAGAGGAACTATCATGCCTAACTCCGAGTTGGGTTGTCAACTCGACCATCATATGATTACAGAAATTTTTTCCGTGATCAGTGACAATGGCTTGTGGAACTCCAAACCTAGAGATAACATGGTTGAAAAGAAACTGTGCCGCCGTATGACCATCTTTTGACAATGTGGGGATCGCCTCGGCCCATTTTGGAAAGTAATCGACAACAACGATGATGTAACCATGCCCCCCAGTCGAGCAAGGGTTACATGTCACATAATCGATGCCCCACTTAGCAAAGGGGCCAACGGTCACTACGGGGTGCAGAGGGGCAGCAGGAGCACGCATCTTCTGCTGGTATATTTGGCATTCGTGACATGAATGGACAGCAAGAATGCAGTCCTTGAAGATGGAAGGCTAGAAGTAGCCAGCGCGAAGGATCTTTTGTGCGGTAGCGTATCCAGACATGTGACCGCCACAAGCACCAGAGTGGCAATCATTTAGAACTCTTTCAGCTTCTTCGAAGGTGAGACACTGACGAAGAACCGAATCAACCCCAAGGCGGTATAGGGTGTCCCCAACTATGCGATATGGCTGAGCTTGGTGACGAATCCGCCGACGAGCATCTTTCGAAGTCTCGGGGTGAAAGGAGGACATCTGTAAATAGACAATTATGTCCCCATACCATGGATCGAGGGTGCTGATCAGGAAAAGAGTTTAATTTGGAATCGATTCCTCTATCTGCGAGGAAGTAGCGGTGGATGGCAAGGAGCATAGCAATTCAGCAAAAACAAGTGATTTCTTTGACTTGGCTGCAGTAAATCCCAAGTCGAACTCTTGGAGGATCACGATCCACTTTGAGTACTTGCCCCCCAGCAATTGTCGTGAAAGAATATAGGTCATGGGGTTACAATCTGAAATCCCCGTGGTAGTACGCAACAGAATGTAGTGGCGGAATCGTTGGACGACGCAAACTGCGGCGAGAGCCAACTTCTCGACATATGCGTATCGCGTCTCCGTGTCTAATAAGTTGCGACTAAGATAATAAATGACATGCTCGATGCCATGATCGTCGTCCTGAACCAAAACCATGCCGATAGTGGTATCGACAGCAGCCAAATAGAGCGTATAATCATGATGGTAATCCAGAGGCTGCAACAAAGGGGCGGAAACCAGGAGAGTTTTGAGATGAGCAAACGACTCCTCAGCTATGGCATCCCATCAGAATGGGGTGTCACGCTTCAGTAACCGGGTAAAACCCTTTGCCACTTCGGCATAGTTTGGTATGAATCGTCTCAAAAAATTAGCTTTTCCCTGCAAACTCTGTAATTGCCGCAAAGTTGCAGGGGGAGGAAGATTCACGATTGCCTCGACTTTAAGGGGATCCAGACAGATGCCCTCTCGGGAGATGATAAACCCGAGCAGTCGACCAGATTCCACGCACAAGACACATTCGTGTGGATTTAAACGAATATTATAGTGTCTGCAATGAAGAAAGATTTCACGAAGGTGCGATGGATGGTCCGCGCGCTTAGCTGAATGAGCGGGAAGATCATCCAGATAAGGCTGTACGATGTGTTTGATATCGTGGAAAGCATACGACATCGCACGCTGAAAAGTAGCGTCGGCATTTTTGAGGCTGAAGGGGAGATTTTTATAAGCAAAGGTGCCCCAGGGACAGATGAAGGCCGTCTTATGTTGATCTGCCGGAGCAATGTTGATCTGGCTGTAACCAGAAAAGCTGTCCATGAACGAATATATCTCGCTACCCGCACACTCATCAATGAGCTGATCAATAAATTGGGTGGGGTAGTTGTCCTTTGGGCAAGCTCTGTTGATATCACGGTAGTCAACGCAAACACGAATGGTACCCTATTTTTTATCGACAGGGACGATATTTGAGACCCATTCTGTCAGTGGGATAGGATAGATAAATCCCACCTTAAGAAGCTTTTCAACCTCTACTTTGATGGCTGCCGCCTTGCGGGGGTGCACGGGACGCAAACGCTGGTGAACAGGTTTGGCCCCGGGATACGTTGGTATCTCGTGCACGACTATAGATGGATCAATTCTGGGCATTTCTTCATATGACCATGCAAAGACATCGCGAAATTTGCGAAAAAGAGCGATATAAACCTAAATCTCCTCCGAAGGGCAAGTCACTCCTATGTAAATATTCTCAACAATCCCTGCCTTAAAAGAGATGTCGATCGGTTGAGTCTGCGTGATGTTCCCTAAATTCCCTTCGGACGATGTGTGATAAATCTGAATGGGCGTTTGAAGGGGTTGAGAAGGGAGACATGAAGTAAACCGCGCAAGACACAGTAAAGTTTCCTGGGAGGTAGGGAGAAAAAAAGAACGGTGGTGAAGAGGGAACCACGGTCGTTCATCCAGAGACATGGTCTCTATAATAGCCTCATTAGAAGGAAATGTTTCCTTCAATGGATCCGAGGAGGCGTATTCTCCTAACCAAGGGGGAAAATCATCTGAGTCAAGCACCCCACTCGAGACGGTGGGTTCCAGGGAAAATTTTATTAAGAAGCCCCCCTAAATTTACATGTATAATAAATGGGCGAATCTCCATGGTATATAGGAAAAATGGAAGGCGATTTTATCAATAATATGATATGTATATATAATTTTTTGGCGAATCTCTCACCAGGCATGGCGAATATTTTACTCAATTATAAATCTTGTGTTTATTGAATACACAAATGAAATCATTGCATTTCTTTAAAATATCTTTTGAAATCAAAATTACCGAAATTACATATCGATAATCTAGTGGATGTAAGATAAAATTCACCCGTGCCATTCACAGAAAGCATGAGAAAACAACCTAATACTAATATATAAAACCAAGAAAATTCAAATTCAACCACTTCTATGTTCTTGTTTGAATTAGACAAAATTTACCCAAAATTAGCAATCTGTTCGTACTCTCCACTTCTAGGGACGTCGTCGTAACCACCCTGCCAATACACAAGTATGTTCCCATTTGCAATTAGAAAATTACCCAAATTACAATCTGTTTACTCCAGCATATGTTGGAAAGTTATAGAAGGATGACTAGTGCAATCAATCCATTCCTTTTAGCCCTGGATTTGTTTCAGTTTAAAACAGAAGTATACAAATATACTTGTCCAATGTCTATGCTTTAACCATTCACCTTAAGATATTTTTACAATATAATTTCCTAAGTCTATTTAATATCTTCATTATCATAAAAACCAACCTATATCCATCTTAACTCCACATCTACCACTCTTAGGGGGATGAAATCTATTTATCCCTCTGAGCACTTGGTAGACCCAGAATTAAGATGGATATAAGATAGAATTTCCCCTTTAAATAGTCTATGCTCACATGAATACCATGGGTCAATACCATGGGTTATCATAAACCTGGAGCTTAAAAATTATTATTAGTAATTTATAAAAATTAATAAAATTAATAGTTGATTTTTATTTTAACCAAGCTACAATGTTTAACATACATTAAATTACAACATCCATTTTTACTCTTGATCCACCAAGCCCGGAGAGGATCAAATATTTTTTCACTCTATGTTAGTTTGCATATCACGATATTTGATACCTTTCGGGGGTTAGTAGATCCAAAGTAAAGATGGATCTATGCTGGTTTAATTCCCCCATTTAAATAGGCTACATTCCAAGTGAATACCATGGGTCAATACCATGTGCCATTTTGGTGAATATCGTGGGTCAATACCATGTGCCATTTTTATTTTTATTAATACTAATATTAGGGTTAATAATGTTTTTTTGCATGGTATTAATAACAATTTAGTCCATGGTATTTGTCCCATAGTATTTTTCCCATAGGTTTCACCTAAATATAATGCATTTTTTGAGTGTTCGTAAATATAAGGTGACTTATGGAGTAAATATAAAAAAATGTTTTAATTGTTTACCATACCTCTCCTTTATTTATATTTTTTATTAATTTACCATACCTCTTTTATAAATATGGTATTTGGCCCATAAAATGCACTTAAATAAAACCTCTTTCTTGAGCCTTCATAAATAAAACGAGGGTTATGGACTAAATATAAAAAGAGGTTTTATTTATTTACCATATGTCTAGTTTATTTATATTTTTATTTATTTACCACACCTTTTGAGTAAGTATAAAAAAACGTTTTATTTATTTACCATACCTCCACTTTACTTTTATTTTTATTTTTTTACACCCTTGTATGTATATAAGGTGACTTATGGAGTTAATATAAAAAATGTTTTATTTATTTACCATACTTCTCAGTTATTTATATTTTTATTAATTTACGATACCTATTTTATAATTATGGTATTTGGGCCATAGGATTCACTTAAATAAAACCTATTCTTGAAAATGGGCGAATGGATTCACTTAAATAAAACCTATTCTTGAAAATGGGCGAATGGAAGGTTGTAACTCCTAATTTCAAGGGCTAAATTTACCTTTTTTACCCTCTCCCTTAAAATAAGGTGGGCTATTTGAGGTGGTTTGTAAAAATGTACTATGATACAAAATATTCGCCCACTAAAAATTTAAAACCCCTTAATTTCGCCAAAGGGCGAACATTCGCCCCTAAAAGTTTCTATGGTGGGTTCATCATGAGAAGCCGATGTAGCGACAATTTCAATGTAGTTGAGCTCGGTTGGGCTCAACGGCATCTCCTCGCCCCAGGGTTCTATCTGGTTGATGGAAGGAAGAATCCAAGGATTAGAACGAACTGAGATCATTGAGATTAAGCCAAAGTTGGGAGGTGGGAGGGAAGAAACACCCATAAGGGTGGGTTCTTTAAAGAGCCCGGCTCCCACATTTTCATACGGAAGTGAGGTATGCTCAACAAAGGGTACGTTTCCCTCAAAAGAGGAAGCGAAAAATGAGAGTTGATCAACAGTGACAGTTTTCCCTTGATGGGGAAAACGAATGACACGGAAGAGAGACGAAGCCACATCACGCATAGCGTACGTCCAGCTCCAGCCCAGAAGAAGGTTATAGGTAAGACTTGCATCTACAACTTCAACTTCAACTTCTACGGTCTTCCCTTCTAAGGTAATTGGTAGCCATTGAAGGATACCATACGGTCGAGATTCTCTCCCGTCGAATGCTTCCAAGGTCGTCGGGGACTGACTCAACCTTGGAGACCCGATGGCTTTCCAACATGCAACGGACATGATGCAGGTTGAGGCGCCTTCATCAATGACTGTACGATGGATCGTTTTAGAATTGATGACGACTTGTATGAGGAAAGCTATCTGATGAGGCAGTCGCGGCACATGACTCTCGAGGTCGAAAGTGATTAAATCTGAGTCCGCTGCGTCTATGCCACCGATGGCCGATAGCAGGGACTTCCTCTAGGGGGGCAGCTCTAAAGGACCTCTAATGCGAACATGGTAGACGGAGCCTGCGCTAAGTCCTCCACGATGATATAGTGCTTGGCAGCACGAGCATTCGGGTTATAGGAAGACCTCCTGAGTACCCCTTTGGGAGGGGGTCGGATTGTCGTCTCGGTGCTTGGCCTTTCAATATGGAGAGGACTAGAGCTGGATAGAGGAGCACTTGAGGGAACCTCTGGTTCCTTCCCGGCGGATGACGAATAATCCTTAGCTCGAGTTGATACATGAATAGGAATAGTTCCAGCCATGAAGACCTGGGAACCGAAAGGAGAGGATGAAGAAGGATCAGCTACCATTTGGGTTTGCTGAGAGGGAAAGGGTTCTTTCAAAACAGCAGGGATCCCTTGAGCACCTTTCAACAACCGAATAACTTCGGTCCGCCTAGGGCAGTCCTTAGTATAGTGGTCTTCCTCATAAATGAGGCAAGGATACTTAGGCTTGCGCTTAGCTCCTTCCTCACCAGGAGGTTTAGATGGTTCCTGCTTGGGTTGATCGGGCTTATTCTTCCCTTTCCTCTTTTCCTTTTTCTTGCCTTTCGAGGCTTTGCCTGTCGTAGAAGACTGAACGACATTAACCTCGGAAGTGTTACCCGAAATAACAATGCCCTGGGAAGAGTTCTCGTTGGGTGAACTAGACTTCTGCTTCCCAGAGTTTGATGACTTTTTAGAGGCCTGGCCTACAGAGCCAATGACTCCATCAACAGATGGTTTGGGCGGAGCCTTGGATGTGTCGGGCCTAGGGGCATCTGGCAGATAATCATACAAAGTACCAGACTGAGAATAGACTAAGTCTAGGTACTGAGCACGCGCGCTCGCTTGCTCTTCAGTTATGCATGCCCCCATAGCAATGTCCCGCGCAATCTTGGGGACAAAGGAGGTAGTGAACCGGTCGGTGAGGAGGAAATAAGGTATCCAGAACTTGATTAACCTGCGACGCCTTCTCCACTCATGAATATGATCAGAGATATGCGTAGCAGTGTCCTGCTTAAGAGACGTAAGGAGATGAGTCCCCGTCTCATACCGAATGGGTAACTGAAAGTGATTTAAAAATGCCATAGCCAGTGAATTGAAATCATGGAATGATGCACGAGACAATTCGATATACCATTTTGCTGCCAATCCAGTGAGGGTCCTCTGAAAGAGGCGAACTCGGATCGAATCATCGAGCCATGAATTCGACGAACACCATAAGTGATACGTCATTACATGAGCCTGAGGGTCTTCTCTAGCCTTCCCATCAAATTTGGGACAGTCACTTCGAATTTTAGTTGGAACTGGTGGCCACTATGGGTCGTGTAGAATGGGATCATTCGTCAACTTTGACACATCGGGCAGTTCCAACGTGGCTAGAAATGGTAATTGTGGATTGAACGACATTTGCGGCGGATACGAGGTGGAACCAGAATTCCACCCGGCTCCAAGTTTCCCCCATTGTCCTTGTCCCGATGGACCAGGTCCGTAAGGGCCCTGTCCACAAGGATTTTGTCCATAAGGGTTGTTCCCGAAACCAGGTTGTTGATTCTGCCCCCCAGCACCCCATTGGTTACCATATTGGCCGGCAGGTTGCTGATAATTCGGTTGAGGATTACCCTGCGGCTGTTGGTAATTCTGATAAGGGATATATGGATTTTGTCCCTAGGGTTGCTGGTATCCGTACTGAGCCTGAGAACCAGGCGGCATCTGATGGGATTGATACCCACCTGAATGCTGGGGTTGGGATTGGTACCCACCCGAATAGGGAGGCTGGGCCTGATACCCGCCAGAGTACAGAGGCTGGGATTGATACCCACTTGAGTACGGAGGTTGGGATTGGTACCCACCTGAATACGGAGGCTGGGATTGATACCCGCCTTGATATGGATGCTGGGATTGAAACCCACCTGAAAGAGGAGGTCGGGATTGGTACCCGCCTGCATGCTGAGCCGTCTGGCTAGAGGGTTGTCCTGGTCAGATTGGGGGCGGCACCGCTTGCCCAAAAGGTCGAGCTTGCTGGTTGAGAGGGCGCCCCTGCGCGGCCGAGGTTTGTCCCTGGTGACCAGAGGGTTGCTGAGTGGTAGGCCGGCCTTGCTGCATGTAAGGCTGGCCCCCTTGCCCAAAAGGGTTTCCTTGCTGGTTTACGGGTCGACCTTGTTGCCCATGGGGTTGTCCCTGGTTCCCGTAAGGTTGCCTCAAAGGGTAGCCTTGTTGGGTACCTGGTTGACCTTGTTAGGTGTTGGTTTGTCCCAGGTTTCCTGAAGGTTTCCCAAGATATGTAAACGTCGGACCACTAGAGACCAAAGGTTGTCCTTGATGAGGTTGTCCTTGTGGGCCTCCCTGCTGACCTGGGTAATTTTGACCTGTATACTGCTGCCCATAATTAGGCTGCACGTAAGGCTGGTGACCCTGGTAAGGTGGTCCTTGCTGTCCTTGTCCTGGATAGTACTGGCTGCCACCATACCCGGTGGTGCCCCAATCCACGTTCAATGGAACGGAAATCTCATCATAAGGAATTTGGGGCAAGGAGGTGTACAAATAATGATTCTCGGCATCATAGTACGAGCCTTGACCATCCAGGTTTTGGACATTATGCAAGTATTCAAAATAGGCCTCCTCTTCCATCATATACTCAGAAGCAGGAGGATCACCACTTGCGGGGTGCACAACTCTAGAAGAAGGAGACGGTTCACCACTCTGCATTGGACCTCGAGATGGGCCCGCAGTAGAAGTGACAGCAGATGAAGCTGTGACCGTACTAACGACTGGAGTTGACGCCGCGACACAAATGGTCGGGTTGGTGGGGACTGCTGTAAAAGCAGAATGAGGGGCTTGGGAAACAAAAGGTCCTGTGGTGGGGACGATGTTTTGACTCCAAACAGAAGAGGAGACTGCCGAGTTCATAGCATCCCGCAATGACCTGTAACGCCCTGGCACCGTGACACCCGAAGACGTGACGGTGTAGGGTGTAGAGATGATGGGGGATGTTGCCGGAATGGGAGAATCTATACTCGACATCACGGACGGGCCACTAGACACTGGAGAAGCGTCGCCCATATCGGATGAAGCCATCAGAGATGGAGCACCGACAGGAGTGGCAGGGTAATCCTCGTTAGAGGGCTCCCAAATAGGGTTGTAAAAGAACTCGTAAAAATCGTCTTCTGGAGCTCGAGAATTCAACGGCTGGATGCTCAGAACAATGGAAAGAGTGTCATAGACTGGATTTTCAGGGGCAACAGAATATGGAAACTCTTCTTCACTTCGGATTGAGGACAGAGTTGATGGATCCGCCACGATGACCAAACAAAGACCCTAAATAAGCTAACGATGAAACCTACTCAAAACTAAACGCACATAAGATCTAACTGGGTAATGTTATCGTGGCCAAATGAATTTTAAGACACAGGAACTAAACTTGACCTTTTCATGTTTCGAGAGTCGAGAAAAGGACGAAAATATGACTCTATCTACTTCGAATGTTTAATGAGCACGAAGTGACAAGATGCTCACTTACACCTTTTCTTTTAGAGAGTCTGAATAGGATCAAAAGTGATTGCTCTGGAGATTCTAAGCAAAAAGGTTTACCAAGCAACCCGTAAAACTGCTATATACACCTTGGCAATCATATGAGAACCAAGGACTTTACGTACTATTGTCAATCTTCCCGAATGCTGTGTTCGGTGCGTTACGGTTCACAAGGCGGCAGACTCGGCTTCCTATAGATAAAGGATGCAAGGCTAATGGAGTCTCCCCATGTATACGCGACGGTACGTGGGAGCCCAATCCGTACTAGTACTTATCGTTTCACCGTGGAGGAATCACCCAACCACTCAACGGTAAGCTACTAGGTTTAAAGACGTCGGAACACGTCTCTAGCCTGGACCTCTAGATATTCACGTTAAGTTCCAATACATTTTTAGATAAATTTGGTTTATTTTACGGTTGATCTTGAATTAAGTTTTAGTTTCAGGTCCTACCATATGATCTCTCAAAAACACCTAAATGCAACTATATGCCAAAGATCATCATTTTGTTCGATGAATTCTAACTATAAGAGGGTTAAGAATCTTTCAGTCAAACGAAACGAATTCAAGCAATCACGCGATCTAATGCAACTAACAGCAAGGAAATGAAACTTTTTCTTTTGAAAACACAAAACAACGAAATGTTCTTTTCCTTTCAACTATTAAATGCAAAAGACACTAGTTTGCTTTTCTTTTCAATGACATACAAAGTGCTTTTAAAATGAATTAGAGAGATAGCAACACTAAGTGAAAAAGTAAAATCACTCAATGCAAACACAAGACAATTCCCAAGGCACTAAAAACCAGTTTCCCAAATCAAAGGAAAACAAAGGCTTATGAGCTACGTGATCTAAGCTCAACAAGACACCAAGGAATTCAAAGGAGGAAAGCAAATCACTTGGAACACAATCACCAAACAAATGTGAGAACAAAAACGAAGTTGGCTGGTCAATCAAGAACACAAGATCCCAAACGGGAGGCTTGACACACACACGGCCACTAGATTCCCTAGGGTTGGAGTGTGCAATCAATGGAGAAAAGCGAACACCCGAAGGATAAGAGCTCAAAACCAGGCAAGCAACGATTCGACACACTTCAGTAATCGCAAAAGTCAAGACAAAATGCAAACCAAGCAACGAAAGCAAAAAGGAAGGCTTTGCAAAAAAATGAAAACAAGCAACAAACGAACCCTCGCGGAACAAGCCCTCACAAGCGAGCGTGTCACAGTTCAAACAAAATAAAACAAGTCAAAAGCCAAGTGAAAAAGTAGGGGACAACCAATCCAAGAGGTTTAGGAAGCCAATTTGGACAAAAAAGAATTTTACAGGATCAGCGCGGGTGACCCCTCAGCAGCAAAGCGATGACAAAGAAGCGCCTGTAGCAACTTTGTGCTGTCAGCGCGAAAGGACACGGATAAATGGCACTGGCCCGAAAACAGGGTCAGCGCGACTCTTAAATGGATAAATGCGATGACATGGAAAACAAAGAAGCAACTGTGCGATGTCAGCGCACCTGTTCTGAAATAAAACGCGCTGAGGCTAAAACAATCAAAATCGAACCAAAAATCCCCAAACCAAGGCAACAGGCTTTCAAGACAATTAAAGCAGTTCCCAGGATGAACCAGGAGACCAATCAACAGCAAATCAATCCCCAAACTTTGACAAGAAAGCAATAATCAAATCGAAAACAAGGGTGAACTACAAAGAGAAAAGCAAGCTCCCCAGTGGAGTCGCCAAATTGTTGGAGAGGTAAATCCCCTCTACGGATAGAGGCGACCCCTACTAGCCCAAAAGGGGTCTAGCAACAATCAAACAATGCTACTCTGCAGGTTCCTAGTTGTAATTAACAAGTGGGTAAAAGACACCTACTTGGATTCCCACGCTATGTTTAATGAAGAGATGATCCTCTTGCTCCTTCGCTCCGGCCGATCACAATCCTCCACTATCTTCGCGGATGGACACCTGCACAAGCAAAGAGAGAACAAACACAAGCGTAAAATCTAATAACAACAACTATATATGAGTCAGGAAAGATATAATTCACATTGATCATTCATAAAAAAATGGGAATGGAACCATAACAGTAGTCATCTATCTTTATTAATCAAAAAATAGAGTAAGGTAAAACCGAAGTCCTGACGCTGAATCCTTCTCTAGAGGGTCCAGCCAGCATGTCTTCCAAGCATTCACCTTTGAAGTAGATCTCTCAAGTCAAAGAGGTCTCTCTCACACATACAAGGCAACAAACTCATAGCCTTCCTCAAGCTCTAAAGCAATCCTCACACAACACACCAAATGCCCACAAAGAGCAGCACTAATGCACCAAGAATTCCTCTATCAAAGTCTATATGTTCCAAACTAGCTGCTCATGGGCAATGGTGGAGGTTTATAAAGGAGAAGAAGTCTCCATGAATAGGTAAAGGATGAGCTTTCCCCCAAGAAAAGTGGGTGACCAGGCGAACAAATATGCCAGAGAAAGGATGGCGACCTTTACAATGCTAACAGCCAAGTCTGGAGTCATCTGGAAGGCTGGCTGTTAGAACAAACTCACCTAAACAGGATCAACACGGGTGCAAAACTGGGATGGCGCGCTGATATCGCAACTCAATTACAGGAGAGGTCCGGTCAGCACTCAGTGATACAAGCGGAGGGTGCGCTGTTTGTGAAATTCGACCAGCGCGGAAAACACGTGTGCTTCCACGCTGGCAGTGCATCAGCTAAACTATCACCCGCCAGTCAACGCGTTAATTTTAGAAACAGTTGCGATGATCCAATTAACTTAGGCAAAGAGGTTTTTTAGCCATTTCAGAGAGCATAAGTATGGTGAATGTTATTTTATGACACAATAGGGAGACCGATGGGGTGACAGTGACATTTTACTGTGTAACACATAGTGTAAGCATCCAAGTGGATTACATCACCCGATTATGATTCTAGAGTGGAAATTGGAGGTTATTTTCATGGATTTCATCACAGGTTTTCCTAGGACATCTAGATAGCATGATTTTCTATCATGGTTGTGGTTGAAATGTTGAAAAAGGTAGTTCACTTCATTCCAATGAAATCCACAAATATACAATGATGTGGCATAGGTCTTCATCATAGATCTAGTGAGGTAGCATGGTGTACCGAAAAAAATTTGTTATACAAGGATGTCAAGTTCACTTTTAGATTCTGGAAAGAGTTAATTTTAGGTTTGGTTACAGAGTTGGCCTTTAACATATCTTATCATCCACATACATATGGGAAGACATAAAGGGTAAAAAAAAAATTGGAGGACATGTTGAGAATGTACTTCATGCATCAACAATGAAAGTGGGAAGAGTATCTTCCATCGGTTGAGTTCCCTTAAAACAATGGGTCTCAGGAATATTTAAGGATGAGTTTGTTTGGGGCATTGTATGTGTGAAGTTGTAATATTCCCATCATTTGGAGTGATCCAGTGAATAGGGTGGTTATTGGACTGTACGTGTTGGCATAGATGGAACATGAAATATAGGTAATCAAGAAGAATATGAAGGCAGCACAGAATAGACAGAAGAGTTATGCAGATTAGAACAAGTTGTTTAAGGAGTTTTAGGTTGGGGAACAGGTGCACTTACACACCAAGCCCAAGAAGTGCTCCTTGAGGATTGGATCATGTGCCAAGATGGCACCTTAGTTTTGTGGACATTTCAATATTCTTGAGAGGATTGGACTAGTAGCCTATCAACTTGCATTGCCTCCGATAGTGAAAGCCCGTGATGTTTTCCATGTGTCATTCCTTAATAAGTATATTAAATATGTTGATCATGTGATTGACTGGTCTATATTGCAGGTGGAGCCAGAAGGATAATTCCAATCAGAACCTCAGTGCATATTGTAGTGAAATATTTTCATGCTCCGGAATTGAGCAATCAAGCAAGTTAAAGTGAAATGGAAACACTTTGGGCCCGATTAAGCTACATGGGAGATGGCAGATGAGGTGCGAGCTATATATCCTTCTCTATTCACTGGTTGAGTGAATGGTTTTGGTATATGTTTTAGTGTGATGTTTTTGGTATATCTACATATGTATATGGATGTAAATATTGCCATGAGATGTGTTATAAATCTTCGAGAAGCGGTATTGGTGTCATGTCATTATGGTTGTCATGTTGTTATGCTTATCATGATAGTTTTCTTTCAACAACTTTATTATTGTAAATACTACTTCGAGCTAAGTTATAAAGATCCATGTCTAGTATGTTTTGCTTACAATATTTTTGTTGGTCTTAGGTGTTGTTGAACATCGAAAATGGTGTTCCCTAAGGGGGAGGGTTCTAAAATAGTGGTAGTCAAAAATACATGTAATAAAGTTAATAAAGGAAAAATAAGACCTTGGTCATGGGACACATATTCCAAGCTAAATGTTGAGGGAAAACATAGCGATATGGATCACTTGTGATTAATTAATGGTTGTGGAAATTCACAAAGGCAATGGCAAAGGAAAAGTGGCATTAATTGGCATTTTATTTATGAAAATAATGGAAATTAGGAGAAAAGGAAGGTTAAAGGCCATAGGTTGCATGTGCGGAGGAAAATGAAGAAAATAGAGGCCTCATTAATAAAAAGGCTTATGAGGATCAGTTTGTAACCTTTTGTTAGTTTAGCTTGAAGCTCTCTGTTAGGCCCCTATACTACTAGTGTAACCCCTTATTGTTATTAGTACAACCCCCTTATTATATTGATGTACCCATGTAGTGCCCATATTGTCACTATTGTGCCCCATAGAAGCCCACTATTGTTATTATTGTGCCCTTACATTATTATTGTTATGTCGGCTGTGATTACATTATGACCCCTTAGACTCCTATATATAGAAAGGAGGTATTTTCATTTGTATCATCCAAGAATTGTTCATTTATGTAATGTAAAGGAGGTTTCCCCTCGAAGAGGCTAAATTCTAAGGCGTTGATCTATCTTTTCTATCTTTTCTTGAGCTGGTTTCATAACATTTGGTATCAGAGCTTTGGATTCTAGGGTTTCGCTGCTCCAAACAAGTCATCATGGCATTTTCGCTATTACTTTTATTTTGTGACGTTTCAGAAGTCACAAAAAAAAAACCATTTGAGAAGAAATTGCGCTGAACCTTGGGTCCAAATTGCAAAGATTTTCATGTGATATTTGTGGAGATATGATTTGAGGAAGTTGGTCTTTTTGCAGACTCCTGAATTACATTCCAAACAGGTGACCTGGGGAAAATCGTCATAACTTTCTCTTTGAGCATCAAATTGAAATTTCGTAAGAAGGTACAGAAAAAGGACGGACTGTAGTTTCTTTAATATAATTTTCAGAGCCAAAGGTCAAAACAGGAACACGTGGCACGTCGTACAAGTTCACTCTATTGAATTAGTCTATAATCAGGTCACTGTGGGAGATTTGGCATAACTCTTCCTTGGAGAATCCAATTTGGATCAGACTGGTGGCATTGGAAAGAGGACAAAGAGGGCTACTACAGGTCACAATTTCATAACTTAAAGATCTGAAAGTACAGAGTTACAGTCATTTCAAGATCATGCTCCTAAAATCAAGAAAAAGCAAGATGAGAAAGTTTGATAGCAAGGATCCGGTAAATTGGATACGTCAGATGGAGCAATATTTTGATCTACATGGTGTACCATTGTTACAAAAGGTATGTATTGCATCTTCATATTT
>APFE031643909.1:0-11658 GCA_000404065.3 Pinus taeda | reverse complement strand
TTATTATATTGATGTATCCATGTAGTTCCCATATTGTTACTATTGTGCCCCATAGAAGCCCCACTATTTTTATTATTGTTCCCTTACATTATTACTGTTATGTCGGCTCTGATTACATTATGACCCCTTAGACTCATATATATAGAAAGGAGGTACTTTCATTTGTATCATCCAAGAATTTTTCATTTATGTAATGTAAAGGAGGTTGCCCCCTCGAAGAGGCTGAATTCTAAGGCATTGATCTATATTTTCTATCTTTTCTTGAGCTGGTTTCATAATGCTCTCTCTTCTTCTCTCTCTCTCTCTCTCTCTCTCTCTCTCTCTCTCTCATACTCTTGGAAACTTAGACTTTTCTTGGAGCACTCTTGGAGGAGTGTGGCATACTTGGGATTTGGATCAATAAGGCAAAGGAAAATTAGGAAAGAGCAAGAGGAAATTGGGATCGGAAGCTACAACGGGTTTTTCTTGTAGGTACTGAGTTGCATGTATGATTTCCTTGCTATTCTTGGCATGCATATCATATGCATGTGGTTATTTCGTTATGATTTGTCATTAACATGGAGGATTTCCTAGATTGGTAGTGGTTTTGCCTAGCCTTTCCATTTCCTAGATAGCCATGGAATTGTGGGTTTCATCTTTTTTTTTTGGTTGGCTCTCATGTTCTTTTAGCTATGGGTTAAGGTACTAGTTCCTGGAAGCCTTGGTTGGACAAATTCTTTGGAAGCCCTATAATAGCTTAGGTTGAGTTACTAGTCCTAGAATCCTTGGTTGGAAAAATGTTTTAGAAGCCCTTGGTGGGTTGAATCACTACTCTTGGAAGCCCTAGTTGGACACATTCTCTAGAAGCCCGATGATAGCTTTGGTTTGAGTTACTAGTCCTGGAAGACCTGGTTGAAACAAATTATCTGTAGCCCTGAACAACTTAGGTTGAGACTAATCTTGTGATGGTTAATATGTCTGACCGTGAGGTGGAATCACTGGTTGAGGGTTCGGGTGGTTTTTTCTCTGGAAGCCTTGGTTTGATTTTATTTTGATTGTTCCATGATATCCCATATTCATGCTTGGAATATGGCATGGGGGTGACTAGCTGAAATAGAGATTTGGTTCAACTTACTCTATGGTCGAGTGGTTCATGGAAGTCCTAAAATGGGTTGCTTTTTGTATACATTAATAAGAGATTCTTTTCTCTTGTATATGATGGGTAAATATACTTGTTTATATGTAGTTTTTATGGTTGTTGTATTTTAATTATTTATGTTGTTTATATGATGGTTATGAGTATGTTTTATGACAATGATGATGTATGGATCTCATCATGCTTTGATTTGTGAATGAATAAACAATGAATTTCTGACCTAATAGATGATAATGCATCTAATGTGATAAGGGATCAATGCTTCTTCACAATTTTCAGATAAGTATGAGACCCCTATGCTCAGATATGTTGTTATGACCTATAGAATGCATAATTGTGATATGTTTGATGAAATGCCTGTCATGGCCAGTATGGGTCCAATCAAGACTTTGTTCAAGTATTTCCATTAGTATCATTGTTTCGATGTTACTTGTTTTTATGGAACCTTCATGAAGTTATGGCCAATGGCTTGAATCCTGGCCCTAAAAAAGTGCCATATAATCCAGGGTCACAAGCTCAGGACTAGCTGAAAAAGTCCCTAGCTCCTAGCATTCCCTTGTTGTGGGAGCAATTGGAGGGCCCAAGTCACATGTATTACCATGTCATGGGAGTGACTAAGGTTGTAGATTAGTAAAATGCTAATTTTTCTCAGGAGTTGATCACTTGGAAGTGTTGGTTGGCTCCTAAGGGTTATGTAGCATGTGTAGAAGGTCAAATTGGTTGTTTTATGTTGGTTCCACTTCCTTAACTATACATGGGGAGTTAAATCACACCATAGTATCCTCTTGTGACATGTTTACCCCAACAGATTGGTTAACTTGTGTAAATGTGGGAGGACGAGGTTACATGGGGTTACAATAGTGACAAGGTGGATGTAGTTGATGGTTCGATTTTAGGTAACCAGTCCCCTGAGATTCGTTTTGGCTAATATACAAGTATTTTTTCCCCTATCAATTTGATGGGTAGTGACCTTGAGATTCTCAGTCACAACCTAACTCTAACTTTAGAGCTGTTATCAATTCACTCCAATGTAGTCTCCCTAGATTCCATTTCCATTATCCCTGACTTTATGAAGAATGTCACCATTCAAAAGAAACAACGAGGTAATAAAATTATGGTTCCTCTAGAGGGCCAAAACACTTTTGGTCTATCTTTAAATTTCTTGGATTGTCTAGAATCACTTGAGCATTCTTCACTTGATGACTTTGAAATGCAAGCTCTTAGAGAATTTTCACCTATTGCACACACTCCATCTTGAATATTATGTCTCTCAATATTCTAGGATTGGGGAATGCCCCTATAAATGGAATTCCCCACATCATTTGATCTTTGATCCAATGACCATTGATCATTCTGATCCTAGAGACAATGGTTAATGATGCCAAGGCCAGGTCATATTACCTAAAATTATGTATAGGTTGGGAATTTTCTTCAATTGATGTTGTCAAACTCTCAGGGATCTGACTTCTATGTGGGATCGTTGATCCGCTGACTTTCTAGTTTTTAAATATTTTTCAGGAATTTTATTAATGAGATTCTTGAGGGGTTCAAAGGAAATATTTCACATCCTTAATATATATTATCCCTATGAATCCAAAAGGGAATTATGGAACAAGATGGATGAATATGGACTATAAAAATTGGATTGGTAATTGTGGTTGGGGATTTAAATTTCATTGTCTCTACAAAAGAGATATGGGGTATGCATAGTAAATTGGATCCTTTAGGGGAACTTTTAAAATGTATCTTTGTTCTAAACAATTTTGTGGATATTTTCTTGATCCCTCTCTATCCTACTTGGCAAAATGGGTGCGATGGGGGAAAGGTATCACAAAGTGATTGGACATATTTTCGGTTCATAAAAACTTGGTAGAAATAATTGCCATGATGTGTTCATGGGTCTCTCTTGCAATCCTATAATATCATTCTCCCATTTTCTTGCAATGGGGGGGTGAATGTGTTTGCAAGGGTCTTCCTTTTAAATTTAATCATTCTTGGTTAAATGAAAGTGAAATTGTGTAGCTGGTTAAAGAAACTTGGTATAGTGTGGTTTTACATATAAAGACGTCCTAGAGGAATTGAAGAACTTGGTCCACAGATGGGAGAGAGAATAAAAACAAATAAATATTAAAGAAATTGTTGAAATTCAATGAGCCCTCGATATGATATTTGACCCAAATGATCTTGGTTTCTTCTTGATCACTCAATAACATCATGTCATGGACTTGGAGACTCGAAAGAGATATATATTGAAACTACGGGAAGAAGAAAGGTGGCTCAAGAGTCATGTAGTTTTCATGTTTATCGAGGTGAATGTAAAATAATTTTTTCCATAATTTTTCCTCACAGATAAGGAAGGAAAATACTATTTAGGCCTAATGGATGTCGAGGGAAGAAAAATTTTCAAACTTAAATATCTTCATGACAAGGCTATTATATATTATGGGAAGTTATATCAGGCTCGGGAAAAGGTGGATATTGACAATCAACCATGATTCATTTAGTTTTACCCTCAAATTCTCTCTTCAAGGGATGGTGCATTGATTTGGTACTCAATCACTATCGAAGAAGTGATATATGTTCTTAAGTATTTTTCTAAGGAAAAATTCCCAAGGTCGTATGGGTGAACAATGAAATTTTTTCTTGAATTTCATGGATATAATGGGATTGGATTTATTGCAATTAGCTAAAGAATAGGAAACTCTGTATAAGATCACGGGTGCAACAAATTCTACATTTATTGCATTGATTCCTAAGGTTTTTAAGGTTGCATCTTTCTAGGACTATTGGCCTATTTATTTGTGCAATATTGCATAAAAAATGGTTTCAAATATTATTGCTTCTAGGTTGAAGGATAAAATTTCTAATTATGTTACCCCTAAATATTTTGGCATTTTAAAACATAAACAAATCAATGGCATTGTGGCCACTACTCAAGAATGCATGCATTCCATAAAGGTTAGAAAAAAAGAGGCTTTATTATTAAAATTAGATCTGCATAAATCATTAAGTGCATATATTGGCATTCTCTTTAGATGATGTTGCACAAAACTTGAGCTTCTAATTATGGTTGTTGATTGGATTATGGATTGCATAAATTCAGTTAATTATGCAATCCTAATAAACAATGTGTCTTTAAACTTCTTTAAAGAATCATGGGGATTTTATGAGGGATGTTCATTATCCCCCTATTATGTCTTCTAGTGATTGATGGGTTGAGCAGTGTGATTATAGAGGCTCAAGTTGGAGGTTTCTTTGACAGTATAAATATTTCAAAAAATATCTTCGTTACACATCTTATGTTTGTGGTTGATGCTTCTTTTTTGGAAGGTATCCATAGTGGAGTTGAAATACCTTTATAAGATCATCTTTCATTTTAGTGACACATCTAGGTTATATATGAGAAGATCTAAATTCTTACTTATTCATGCATCTAATTATTCAGTCCCTATTTTGGAGGTTGCAGATGTATTTTTTGTTGGAGTGGCTTCATAGGACGATGGTTTCAAATACATTTCCTTTTACCTAAAACTAAAAAATTATGGTATTTGATACTGGCACTAATTATTTAAGAAATTTCAAATAAGATTGAATTCATGGTCACACAAGTGGTTAACTCTTGTGGGTAGGTTTATTTTAGCACAATCACTTTTACAAAACATTTCAATTTATTTGATGCAACTATATTTGTTTCCAAAACATATCATTAAGAATATCAACTCCATTATCTTAAATTTCATTTAGTTTGGGTTAGAGGGAGAGAGCAAGATTCATATTGTCCGTCTAAAGGATATTTCCTTGTGGAAAGAGGAGGGGAACTGGGGTCTTGAGATTATTGAAAACGTTAGATGGATATTGGTGGTGAAGAGTTTATGGCATGCATTATTTGGTTCAGGTCTATGGCAATATATTATAAAGGAGAATTATCTGTGTAAGTTGTGTTTCCATGCATGCATCAAGGTTGGGGCTTGCTCTCCTAGTACTGTCTCATATATTTGGAACAACTTCATGAAAGTGGAACATTGGTTGATTGGTAACATGCAGTGTGAGATTGAATCAATCTTTGTACTAGAAATTGGATTGAACCCTATTACGGGTGTTTAGGACATCCGTACACAAAACATTCATTTATTACCTTCCTCCCTCATTAGGTACGTCAAAACGGAGGTATTTATTTCGTCAATTAGATTTTGATTTCTTTCTATGTTATTTATTTATATTCAACTTAGTTATGATCCTGTGATCTAGGTTTATATCAGGAATTATTAGATATTTGGAACGAATATGTGGTTAATATTTATCTAACAGGCATCAATTTTATTCAAATGGGATGGAAATTTTGTGGATGGATAGATCTCTATTAAGGAAATCTAAGGTATATTTCTCTTACTCACTAGAGTTATGTAGATTGATGGTGGTATAGGAAAATATGGACATGGAATTTGCCCCAAAGAGTTAAATGTTTTGCATGGTTGGTTTGGTGAAATAAGAATTTAACATGGGAGAATTTGGCCAGGAGATGATTTATTAGTCTAGTAAGATGTATTATATGTAGGGAAGAAATTGAGAATGTCATTCATCTATTTATAAAGTGTCCCTATGTTGTTGCTATTTGGATAGGTGTCTTGCATATATTAAACATTAATGTGGATTGGTCATATTCATGTATTGAAGAATGCCTTAAGGTCTAGAAGGTGGAATATATGGAAGTTAGAACACTTCCTTTCTATATATTCTAGGGAATAAGCAGAAGTAGGAATGTTTTTATATCTCAAAATATTTCATTTGGCATTTCCCGAAATTGTATCAAAATTTGTGGATACTTCTATGAAATTGGACTAGTGAAACATAAGAGAATACACAAATGCACACAACTGGTTTAGTGCCAGAGCAGATATCTTGTTGGATTTTTTATGGGGCGGAAAATTTCGATATATGAAACTATGGGGAATACATTATCATGAGTTTGAACCTATATTATCATTTTAGTTGGAATAATGGTACTGGTTCAAATAAATGCGTCGAGATCATTGCTCTCTAGGAATATTATTTTGTGATAAATGGTTATCTATTGAGACTCTTGATGTTTTTGGGGATTCCAATTTTGCTATTGACTAGATTAATGATAAGTCCTCTTTTGAACCTCCTATGGTTATCAACTGGATGAATAGAATTTGATTGCTAACTAGTTATTTCAATAGGGTGACATTTTCCCATGTTTATAAGGAACAAAATAGGATTGTTGATGCTCTCTCAAATATGGGACATAAATATTGATTGGGGGAGATCACTTTCTCTACATAAAATATGGATAGACTACAAAGGACTAAAAATTTCCATTTACATGATGATACTTTTGAGTACATGTTTAGGTAATGTGTTTATCTATTGTATGCATATGGTTATGATAAGTTTCCTTTTTGTATAAAATTCATATGGGATACATTTTCAAATATGACATAACTATTTATTTTGTATACAACCAAGGTCCATACTATGTGAATTCTGAAAATTTGGATATGTGTAACCGATATTTTTCATACAGAAGCTAATCCATTTCTCTTTCCTAAACAAAAAAATAGAGTGCACTAAACAATACTAACAAGTTGCAAGTGTAGTGTTGTCCAAACATAATGAAAAATGTGCCAATTATTTTTAATGTTTTCATGAGAATCATCATCCTTTAGCTTTCACCTGAATTACAACATTAATTACAAAATATTATATATGAAGGCATAAAAATTGTCTTTAATATTTCACCCAAATAACATCATTATTCTATAAACTGCCTTGGATATTCCACTATACATTACGTCACAACAGATCTGATAATATTATATTAAAAGTATGAGATTCTAGACTATTACAGTTTTCTTAAAATTTAAGATGTGTAGATTTAATTGTAATTAGTGCATGCATGAAAATGGAAATTATGAAGAAAATTAGAGAATGGAAAAAATAGCACACACACACAAGACACAAGATATGGTCTTTGGGAAACTCTTTCAGGAGAAAACCTAGCTAGAAGGTGAGGTCACTTCACTCTCTTTCTTTGTTTGAAATATGGTTGCAGGTACAAAAAAGTAATGCATGTGTCCCATGGGTTGCAACATTGCACAAATCCTCTGTGTTTGATCAAACTCCAACATCTCCTATCTTTATTTTCTGAACTATGGATCAAAATGCTCGCAAAAGAATGGAATGCATCTTCCTCCTAGTGGCTTGGTTATAACACAACCTGATAGTCTACTAGTGGTTAATTTTGACTACATCAACTCCTAACGAGAGTTACAATATAGACTATTCTAGAGTCTTTTACATCATAATCATGTTATTAGCCCCTTTTCCATGAATAATTGGGGCTAACGCAACATCCTCCCGAACTATAGGTTTGAAAAAAGAAAACTCAACTTCTTAGTTGCATAAATTTTGCACACAAACTTTAATTCATGTGCTTCTTACATCGTTGGAAATATCTCTGTGTGTAGAATAGAATTTAGGAGTTTTTAACCCCCAAAAATCTCTTTTGATGCCTCAAAATGATCATGGAATGTTTGAGACCACATTTTGCCAAACTAGGTCCCACCGATTAAAACGATTCTGTGAGCTGATTACTCTACTTTTTCCACTCCAAATACATTGAGATGGATGACAAAAAATATAATTATCCAATCCAGATTAATCATGAAAAAGGAAAATTATATGTTTGGCCCTTTTTAAAGGATAAACTCCTTTATATTTACATTGTTAACAACAATCTTCAAAATATATGTCTAGAACTTGAAATTAAGACAACGTATATGTAATATAGTTTAATGAAAATGTATGATAAATAATAAATATTATATCTATTAATAATAGTAATCCATTATATATTAATTAGCATTGGAGTTTTTAATAAAGATTAATTTATATATAATATTATTTTTATATATATATTTACTATAAAAATATAATTATATTATATTTATTATAAATTTAATTATAAAATTAACTAAAATGATAATTTAATATTATTAATACACTTTATAGATACTTTCCTACACTTTTATAATGTATATATAAATAGTGTATATAAAGTATATATGAATTAGATTCATTCTACATATAGGAGATGAGACATTATAAATAGTGTATATGAAGTATATATGAATTAGATTCATTCTACATATAGGAGATGAGCATAATAAGACAGGCCAAAAGTTCCACCAAATTACAAAGAGACTTTTATTAAAAGGTTTAATGATGTTATTTTCTCCATTGTTTTTTCCTTAGTAAGTCAATTTAGATCTATTCTAACCTCAGACCTATCAAGCGTCCAAAGGGATCAAATCTCTCAAGGTGCAAATATTTCCTCAATTTTTGCACTCAAAAAAGAGGCTTTCACCTCGAGAGGAGATAGGCATAATATGACTAGCCAAAAGTTCCACCAAATTACAAAGAGACTTTGATTAAAATGTTTAATGATGTTATCTTCTCCATTGTTTTTGTTTCTAGTAATCCAGCCTAGATCCATTCTAACCTTGGATCTATCAAGCATCAAGAGTGATCAAATCTCTTGAGGTTCAAACATTTCCTCAATTTTTGTACTCAAAAAAGAGGGTTTCACCTCGAGAGATTTAATCCCTTGGTTTTTAATAAATCATGGATTAAGATGGATCTAAGTTGGTTTACACATAATTATATTTTGTTAGGGCTGAAATTATATTAATTTTTTTTATGTTAGATGTTTATATTTATGTTTGCAAACGTTTATTCATATGCATCTCCCCCTATACTAGGTCGTAGAGTGTCTCTCAGTGTAATGAAACAAAATTGAATAACAATTATAGTATGGAGCTTCAACTTTTGCATCTCATGTTAATTAACATGCTAAGAAAATGTATAGGGCTGATTTTTTAAATGGTTTGCATCATAGAAAAAGTTGATAAGTATTTGATTAATTAATTTTAATTTTAATAACTAGGAATTCTTTCATATTTGAAAATATTCCATTTCACATTTCCTGAAATTGCATCAATATTTATGCATACTTCAATTAAATTGCACTGACAGAACATAAGAGAATACAAAGATGTATAGAATTAGTTCACTCTTGGAGTAGATATCCTGCTAGATTTTTTTATGAGGTAGAAAATCTCAATATATCTGTGGGCATATATTATCATGAATCTGAACCTATATTATCATTTTAGATGGAATGACAGTGCTGGGTCAAACAACCATGTTGAGATCATTGCTCTTTGGGATATATTATTTTGTGTTGGGGAATAGTATTTTTCTCTAAATGACTATTTACTGACACTCTAGATGTTTTCGAGGATTCCAAAGTTGCTATTGATTGGATTAATGATAAATCCTCCTTTAAACCTCCTATGATTATCAATAAAATAAACAAAATTTGATTGCTGACCAGTCATTTCAACTAGGTGACCTTTTCCCATATTTACATCGTACAAAATAATTTTTTTAATGCAATCTTGAAAATATGACATAAATATTAATTGGTGGGGATCACTTTGTCTACATACAATATTCACAAACTACAAAGGACTAGAAAATTTCCTTTTACATGAGCTTTTTTTAATGGTCGATAATAATTTTGAGTACATGTTTAGATAATGTGTTTATTTCTTGTATACATGTAGTTATGATAAGTTTCCTTTTTATATAGACTTTATATGGGACAAATCTTCAAATCTAGTATAGTTGTTTATTTTGCATATAGTGAAGATTTTGACTGGGTTTCTTGAAAATTTAGATATATATAACCACCCTTTTTTAATACAAAAGATAATTAATTTTTCTTTTCTTAAAAATAAAATAAAATAAACCACACTAACTAGTTGCAAGCATAGTGACATCCAAGATAATGGCAAATGCTAATTATTTTTAATGTTTTGATAATAAATAGTGTCCTTTATGTTTCACCCAAACTGCAACATTAAACAGGAAAATTTATATGATGATGATGATGGTTAATGTCCATTGGGACCAAACTTTGGTGTATCGGACCTAAAGAAATGAATTATTTAGTTTGATTTAATATTTTATTCCTATGCTCAAAAGGCTTGGAGAGAAGCCTCCGAGATCACTATAATTTTGGCATTGTAAAAGGCTAGGAAGGTTTGTATTGCAACAAAGATTATGAAACTAAGATCTAATGTGGTTGTACGCAGGGCACTCTAAGAGGAAGTGATTTTCATCCTCAATGTTCATATTCTCATAGAGATGGCAGATCCTTTCCATCCATAGTGTTTTAGGAACTGGCTAATGACCCATTTCAGTATTAAGCTCATGAGAGTTCATTCTAATCTTGGTTGTATTAATTTTCTTCTTTGAGCTAGTTAAAATAAAGAGATACTATTGATCTTCTAAGGTGGGGTTGATGACCTCCTTGCAATATCTTAGTTTTCTTTTAGCTGCTAAATCTTTCTCACACCACATTTTTTATTTGAACTTAGAAGTAACAATATTTTTAATGTTATTAATGTTTTGCAATGCAACATTCTCGTTGATCTCCCAATGGTTTAACCAGGCCCTGGTGTCTTTATACCAACCTCGCTTGAGCCTTAGGTGGTTTTGGCTAGAATTTAAAGCTAGCTTAGGAAGTCTACGGTCTCCTCCGTTATTGAGTTTGTGCTTATACAACAGAAGCCTAGTCATATCTAGGCTCTCGATAGGGGAAAGACCCACTTCTATAAGGAGAATAACATAGGGTGTATTTCTTTTTCTTTTGAGGTTATATGTTATAAAATGCTGCTAGATTTGCTCAATATTTCTCCAAGATTCTCTAGAGATGCTGCAACAAAAAACCTCATATCCATATAAGATAACAGGAGTGACTAAAGTTTCAAAGAGGAACTTCTTTATATCCCATATTATGAGGTTTGTCGTTTTACAATTATTTTCAAGACCAAAATAAGCCTTCCACCGCCTATTAATCCTTTTCTCAATGTTATAGTTCCAGTTGAGCTTGTGATGAATATCAATTCCTAGGTACTTGCACGAGGGCTTCACTGGGGGAGAAATACCATATCATGTGGGTTCATATTGGGGGATATATATTGAGGAAAAAAGGACACAATATATTGAGCATATAATAGGGGGTAATGGGTTATAATATTGGTAGGTACAAAAAATGAAGCTCAAAATTAATGAAAAAATATAAAGGGATATAAAAAATGGTAATAAAAAATGGAAACTTACAATGTCTAGTGAAAGTATGGGAGTTTTGAATTGGGAAGGTGTATTGGATTTGTATTTTTAGGGGGTTAAAAAATGTGATTTTTAGAGGTATTTTCCAATATGTAGTCAAATTAAGGGAATTGTTTAGTATGCCATGAACGCATGTGCTATGTTAGATGTTCATTGGGTGAAGCCCCGTGGGTACTTGTAAGAAGACACTTCCTCCAAGTTACTATTGTCATACATAAAAATTAGTGTTAGTGTCATTCTTGGATTTGATTATCATAAATTTTGTTTTGTCAGTTTTAATAGTCATACCCATGGTAGAGCATAAA
>APFE031643902.1:0-14510 GCA_000404065.3 Pinus taeda | reverse complement strand
AGAAGACGCCATAGGAGGCGCCGCAGGAGACGCCGAAAAAGTGTTCTGGGTTTAGTTTTCTGTTATTGTGGATCTGGTTATCTGGGTGACTTATTGGTACTTGATGATCATTTGATATTTATGGATCCAGTTTGAAAATTTATGAAAAGTGGTCCTTAAAAGAAAAGAAGTAGGGGGTTGTAGCTCCCTTCCAGGAGAGACTGCAAAACGAGAGAGAGTTGTAGCTCTCTGCAGGTTGCAACCTGCGTACTGGTAAAGGACTACACCATTGTAAAAGGAGTTTCTAATTTGAAAGAAGATAGAGACATATTGCAGCAGGTGGTTTTCAGCCACATTGGGTTTCCACCTTATATCTGGTGTTCTTTGATGTGGCTATCTGTTTTTCTTGTTCATGCTCATTGTTTTATGGTACTGATATGCAAAAATAATTCAAAGTATAAATAAGGAAGAATTGTTAAAAGGACTAGATAATACTGATTCACCCCCCCTCTCAGTATTATTTTCAACAGTCTTTGTTTGAAAGCATTTCTGCGTTGAAAGAAGAATCTCAAATAGCGTTTGATATTGGGAGTGATTAGCAGCTCATATGGTACTATTATCTATGTCTGAACTCATTTTTTTATATATTAATTGTCATTTGATCGCTCTTTCTATTATCGGATATATATATATGTGTTTTAACAACATTCTTTATTCATTCCACTATTGGATGTTTATAGTGTGCTTTCTTTCTAATCATGTATGTATCGATGATATAAATGATAAGTGTAGCAATATTGTATTAATCACTTTGTTTAACTATTCAAACAAAGTAATCTTTGAATGAATAAATATCAATGTTTATTTGATAGAGTCATCTATATGCCTATCAATAGACAAAGATCATCAAACGCTACATTTCCAAAGAATAATTGTTCCCGGGATTAGTATTAGTTCTCTTATTCTTGTTGATAGATTAAGTTATTCGCCTATCATTAGATTAGATAACCAATCATTCATCCAACCCTTTTATTCATTATTGGGAAACTGGTCCCATTATATCCAGTCGGAGCCACCATCCCAAACGGAAAAGGAGCTGTATTAAGGTCCGGACCGGGTGGTTATCCCCCAATGTTGATACAACGATTTTCGGGGCATCAACAGGTCCTCATCGTTTTACTATTTTTTTGAGGTTAAAAGAAAAAAAAATGGCTCCAATTGGTGCAATATTAGAGTTACTGGACAATCTAATACTCTCTACTATGGATAATACAATCAAAATCAGCAAGGATTTTCTCACCGATATTCACAGTTGTTTACAAGATGTACATGAGAAGATTGAATTTTTGTAGCTTGAATATCAACTTCAGCAAGAAGAATTAAAATAGAGGAATCATCATTCTGAACCTATTTCTCTTTAGCGCATTGAAACAGACTCCCATAAGCAGCAAGAGTATTCAGATCTAGTGCCCAATGAAATAGTAGAATTGTACACAGATGCAGAAATTCAGTCTGCACTTCCCAAGTTAGTCATCAGACCTTGGGAAGAGCTTTTCCACAACAAGCACATAACTGGCCTTGGATATGACAAGGATGTGTCCTTTCATATTCCAAATTAATCAAAGCCCATTTATTTTTAGAGTGCTAGATTCCTTCATGATAGTTCACCTTCAGCGGTTCTAGATTCTGCTCCTCTTCCACAACAAAAACAACAGATTGTGAAATGCCAACACTGTGACCGAGTTGGCCATCTGAAATATCATTGTTTTGATCTTTATCCATGTAAGCACTATCATAAAACTAGTCATTCTTCAAACATATGCTTCAGAAACAAACCTCCTACAAGAACAAAGATTCATCTTGGATGGATCACTTCTTGGTAATCAGCATCAACAACTAAGAAGATATTCCAATCACATGTCAGAACTTGTTCTATAGTATTGAATAGTCTTGCAGTTGAGTTTTCTCCATCATCTCACCTTGTATCTAACATGGGGGGAAATGATGGTCATCTAAAAGCTTCAAAGCCACATCAAGAAAGCCTGAGCCACAACCTGCCATACTAGATTCAGAGTTGTAGCCAGAGACAAAGATGCCCCTGAGCATGTCTTCAGTTGGTGATACCCCTTCAAATAATTGGGGACACTTCCTCTAGTAGAAGACTTCATCTTCTTGCCAGTTTTGGAAGAGTTCCAGGAATTGCATTAAGCATTCCAGAATTGGTGGTAATCCTTAAACCATCACAAGTTGAGACCTCCCTTTCCAAGTTGAGGTTGTCCCTTTTATGTGGGGTGAGACCTCCCTTTCATGGTTGAAGGTTTCCCTCTTCAAAACATTAGGAGCACTTCCTCTAGCAGAAGACCTTAGCTTCATGCCAGAATTGGAAGAGTTCTGGGAACTACACTAAGCGTTCCAGTGTTGGTGGTCATCCTTAAACCACTGCCCTTATACCAACATTTCAGAGAGCACATTCAG
The DNA here is from genome assembly GCA_000404065.3 of Pinus taeda. Classification (NCBI taxonomy): domain Eukaryota; kingdom Viridiplantae; phylum Streptophyta; class Pinopsida; order Pinales; family Pinaceae; genus Pinus; species Pinus taeda. The sequence goes on along the minus strand of APFE031643902.1, from coordinate 12,056 downwards.
CCTAGTTCTGCCATGCATTGTTTGAACATTTTTTATTACAACTTTCTTCTTGGGCTCATACATATCCTTCGGATTAACAGGGGAATGTTGGATACCTAATCCTCTAAGGGAGTCCAACAGACCTAGGGATGTGGAACCCAAGGCTCACACAAATGTACTATAAATGTATATCATTGTCAAATAATAGATGAACTCTCCTTATCTTTAATATTTTACTACTACCATGTGTGTGTTTAACAATTTCTAAGCACGATTAAAATCTAATTATACTACTAGTTCGAAGTATTAGTACTTTATATTGAGTCTAAAGAAATCTTCCTTATAAAAAAATTCAAGAAACCAGAGTATTCATTTACAAAAATTATGTAGAGTCATGTATGATTACAACATCACTATGTGAAATCCATTAATTGTTGCAAGAATTCTTGTGTGATTATAGGATCACTACATGAAGTTCTGGCACAAAATTATGGAAATTCATGTATAATTATAGGATCACTATAAGAAATTATAGTACGTAGTTACGAGAATTCTTGTGTTATTAAAATATCAATATAGGCACTTTTAACATGTAGTTACAGGAATTCCTATATAATTACAGGAAAAACAAATCATATCCATTTCTTATATACACCATGGAAAAATATTACACCAACCATATAAAAAATTGAGCATTCATATAATAAAACATAAGTAACACGTACCAGGGGGCCCTCCTGGTTTGTGTTACTAATAAAGCTATGAAATGCTACTACAAAATTATATAATAATTCACATAAATCCTTATTGTATTACTAAAAGCAAAGATTTGATACAAAATTTTATGCATGTCTCACAAGTATTTTTCTCTCCAACACACATATGTATCCTCTATCTACATTTATAGAAAATGTTACTACTTAACCGAGCTGCCCAAAATCAGGGTCAATTTATCATTTTCATACTAAGAATAGACTAATACAATAGAAAGGTAATTGCCCTCAATTCCATAATTCATATTATGCTTCTTGAATTCTGGTGACTAATGCTTAACTTGTTGGAGAAGAATATGGAAAATCCCAATATATTATGCATAACATGCCAATTTGTTACACCTTTCCTTTGTCTTTAGAATGAATATATATTGATCAACCTCAAAGTGTTAGAATATTTCTTTGCATATGTGGAGCATTATGGTGGCTAAATTCCTATGTTGACAAGTTTGGACCTTTTAACTTTATTAGTAACAAGAATAACCTTTTTATAAACATTTTAAAATTAAAAAGAAAATAACAATTTTACAAGTGATTTTACCTTTAACTTTGTCCTTTAAACACCATTTCTTTAAAAAGTTTGGTAAAATGATATGAAATGGAGGTTAAAATGGAGGAAATAATGTCAAAAATGGGGTGCTAACATATATTAAATTTTAAGCCCAACATCTCCCCCAGACTTATCTTTTTGGCATGACCCTTATGCAAAAAAATGGAGGTTTTTCTTTCAACATCTCAAAATTAGTCAAAAATTTGCTTTCACTACTTGCTTGGTCAAAATTTTACCTCTCTACTATCTTGTAATACTCTAGCTGCATGAATGAGAAGATTGAGACTAGTAGTGGAAGGTTTAGCTTGTCAACTCTATCTTTCAGTTTTACTTTTAATCCCTTGTTCCTTACCATTAACCTTTTGTTTATTTGGATAGTGTGGATATTTTCCCGATATATATCTATGTATATACATTTCATTTATGACTTTATTATTTCATTAATCATCTCTTCTTTACGTAAATTATGCTTCATCTTTTCAATATTCTTATTATTTTTCTTTAATTTATGTAACAACATGTTTAACTATTAATTTTCAAGGATTTCTTGTTCTTGAATCTCCTTTGATGAATTTTCTTCATCTTTTTCCTATTCCTGTTGGAGTGGTTGAGTCTGATATGTATATTCTTCTTGTTTCTATTGAAGTGATTGATTTGGCACTACATATACTTCCTCAATATAATCTTCTCTAGTCTGTGTTTCTTTTTCTTTTTGTTGTTCAACCTATACTTCTCTAAGGGTTTCCTCATACAAAATTTGGGCTTTAGTTTTAAGTTTTCTAGGAATTCCTTGTAATTTACCAGGGCTATATGCTTCTCCATAGACCTATGTCAATATTTGTGTATGTCCTCTACTAAGCCTGATAAAGGTTGTTAGTGCTCTGCTAGAACCAGTTCTCACCATCCTGCAACTAGATGAGGAACCAATAACCTCTAGGGAAAGTGACCATTCTTGTTCCTTTACCTTTTCCTATAATTTGTGTTCTCTCAATGTTCTTGTATATCATGTTCTCCTTCTCTAGCTTCTTCAGTTTTCAACTATTCCTAGGGTTTCAAATTTTCCTACAATTAGGGAGCCGAGTTTAATTTTATTCCTCTAACACATTCCCTTCAAATTGTCTCTCATCATGATCTTGGTTCATTTCATTAGGGTTTTAAGGAGGCTCTGTGTTATACAATATTTTGGCACACTTCTCGTCTCGTATATTGAAGTGTTGAACTTTGTGTCATTGATGCCACAAATGTCGAAAAATGACAAAAGTTGTTAGTGTATTCAAAATGAAACATGTTCAGAAGCATCCCTAAATAAAAGAAGAAAATTTTCCTTTAAAAAATTTTGAAGAGCTTGTCAAAAACCTTATTTTTTTTAGACCAACGCTACTTTTATTAGGAAAATCCATGCTGGTAACCATTTGCATAACTAGTGACTAGTGTTGCCAACACTAGTTTTACCAGGAAAATCCACACTGGTCCTTTATAGGAAGTTTTCCCAAAATGGTGGAGAAGCTTCCATTACTAGAAAGCTCAAGAAAGATGATGTGGTTTTAGGTAGATGAGGATTGGAACGAGACCTCCCATTCTTTGCCCTAGATCCTACTCCCATGGATATCTCCCTTGATATGTGGAACTCGTCCCACTTTTCATGGATTCTCAACTCCCTCTCCTTCCCTATCAATGAGATCCCTACCATCCACTAATAATTGGCTAATGATTAGTTGCTATCTTACTTCTGACCTATGCCCAATTTCTACCCATTTTTTGAAAGGAGTGCTTGAAGGTTAAGGCTAGGACTTGTAAACTCACCTAAAGGAGGATTCCAACATCAAGGATTAAGTTGTTGTAATGCTCCCTTTACCATTTATTAATAATACATTGCGTATTTTCTTTCCATAAATGTGTCAATTGTTACTCATTTAGTGTAATATTCCTTGACCTATTACATGGTTTATATTGGAATTAATTTTGATATGTATGTGTTTTTTGTCTGCACATGATTTTACTTGTAGGTATTCATCCACAACGGTGAAGAGGAGATTGACCTTAGAAATGAAAGAATCAAGGGTGACACCAACAGACGTTAGCATTAGAGTGAGGTAGGTCACCTATCCTCCTTTGTGTTTTCTAGTATAATCCAGGAAATTTTACATATATTTGTCTTTGTTTGTTTCTAGATCCTCACATAGGACTAGAGGGATCATTTTTGCCTCTAGGAAGGGTTGCCTGCACAACAACATGGTGAATCCATTGGGGAGTACATAACCCTTCAACCCTTGTTTTGTCTTTGTTCTCGTTTGATAAGTTTAGCTATCCTCTTAGTGATCCATAAATTTGATTGATTGTGGATCCACATTCTGAGTGGTGTGTGGTTTAGAGTGTCAAATCTAGGCCTCTGTTCAACTTTGTCTACTTTTTCCTAAGATTTTCTCTCCAAGAGAACTTTTTTTATGCAAAAAAGTGTGTCGCAAGCACAGATTTGTTGGTTATAGTAGCGATGAAGACCTTTTCAGTGCGGATTTTGACCATTACAGTAGTGTTGGTTCAAAAAATGAGATCCTTTAGGGTTTCTAACAGAAGACCAAGAATGTCTTGATCTCTAAAGTCTTTCTCCTACTCTATGTGCATAGAATTTTGACTTATTATTGTTATATTCTCTGTGGTTTGCAAAATTCTATCCCATATTTAAGTAGTGAAAACAAACTTTAGTTGAATATTTAGTTCTTTGGGTAATCAAATTTATTGTTTTGCTACTTGCATGTGTTATTGATTTGTTTTCTGATAATCATTTTTATTTCTTTTGGAAGCCAGAAAGAAATTGCATTTGTTAAGCCTTCATCTCAAAATTAATCATTAGTTATAGAAATTGCATTAGATTACATTGCACTGGAAAGTTGTTTTTGAGGTTTTCATTGAGAATAGATTACATTGCTTGGTGTTGAAAGCTGATAAGTGTATATTCAATCATTTAAAAAAAAATTTGCACGTAGGTGAACTTTAGTGAATTAAAATTCATTTACTTTTTTATCATTGTATTGGAATTGTGGTATTGAAAGGTCTAGTTAGGAAGCTATTGTTGGTTTCATATTTAATTGTTTCATCAATGTTTGCACTTCTTCCCTACACTAGATAGATTTCATTGAAATGAAATTAGTCATTTGTTCATATTAGTTGCATCATAGGTATGTTTAGGTGACATCAACTTTTTGAGGCTTGAAATCGAAACATAATTCAAGATTAACTTTTAAATTTATCTCAATTAACCTAAGGAGCATTTGGAACATTAACACAAACATGTATAGGTCTAGGCTAGAGACGTGTTTTGACATTGTTAAACATAGGAGTTGTCGTTGTTTTCCAGCGTTGCATCCTTGGGGTGAAATCCCATTCCACGTACGTAAGTGTATATGATAATTATCCATGTACCTTTGGGTATATCAGATGATGCTCCACGCATGATAATTAAATGGGAATGCTCTCATCAAATGGTTACACATTAGACAAGTCTACTACAGACTACATTCCCATGCATCTTCGAGTATATTTTTCGAGTCCCCTATAGGTTGCTATCCATCCATAGGTAATCGAGTATGATGCCTTGTATACTGTGATACACCAAACATAACATTCAGGGGGATTCGTTGCCATATGTTAAGTCCTTATTTTCCCAAGGTATATATTTCAGTTCATGGTTGCTTGGTACACCATTTTACCTAGTTACCCCTTTCTTTTGTTTGTGTCTTTAATTTCTAAAATCAATTAATTGAATGCGAAACAACATCTTTCTTGTGGAAATACTCCTTAATAGATCTTAGGTTGAGACTAATGGAAACAATTATTGAGTCCACCAATCAATGAAACCTCTTTGATGAGAATCCTGGTCCTTTTCCTTCTTTTGAAAATATTAGTGCTCCTTATATGGCAATGTTGTCACTTCCCAGATTTACCATTGGTTTTCCAGTTTGGTAATTGTCGACCCCTCTAGTCCCAAATGTCCACACTGCTTCTTAACCGATTTCTCCTCCACTTGAAAAACTAACCTCATGTTGATCCTAAATTTCACCCCTTGCCTTCTTCACCTATTGTTTCTTCCCCCCTTTCTCCCTCTTTCCGTGGTGAAAGTATTGATTCTAGTAACTAGGGAGCTAAGAAAAAGATGATGATGATGATGAATAAGAAGCAAAATAAGCAAGGGGGAAACCAACAAGCCATTGCTATGAATGCAACTAGTATGGAGAAACCTTCTAATAAGCCTTGGAAAGTAAAATTCCCTTGCATTCTTTGTAAGGGTGACCACTTTCTTAGAGATTGTACTGGTATTACCAAGCTTTTAGAAGCGTGTTCTACAGGATCACATCGGCCTTTGTGATCAACCTCTAGAGATCATGCTGGTGACAAACCCTCAACTACTGATAGTAAGGTTCATGCGAAAAAAGGTAAAGTCAAATTTCCCTATAATTTATGTGAAGGGAATCATCCTATTCATCTTTGTCCTTGTATGGATGAACCCTCAAAAGTGTTGGATTACCTTATAGCTTCTTAGCCTCATCTTCCGCTTGGTTAGCGAAATATTTCCCCTGATCCTCCACTGGTTGACCAAGTGATTGATCATGATTCATCTCTAGTCAATCCCACTCTCTCTAAATATGAACCCTATAAGGCCCTTCCCGACCAACCATGGGTTGAGAAAATGGTTGACTCGATTCAACCTTCAGTTGATCGTACCTTTCCCATAGAGAGTGAACTTCATACTGCTCATGTTCTCCTTGTTTCTTCAACTCCTTGTTTCTTCAAATTCCAATGAATTGGGGGAAAATTCTCCTGTTTTCACGGTATAGGGGGGTGATCCTCCTATTTGAATATTGCAAAGGGGTAGTTCTCCCATTCCCATGGAACCCCCTCCGAGTAGTATGGTCGCTTCGTTTTATTGGATTTGACTCATAGAGTATCGTCTTCCTTCTTACATGCCCTTTCAGATTATAATACATGCTTAAAATACACCCATACCTTTCTTAATCATAGATGAAGGTGCATTTGTTAGTAATATATCCTCAACTAATTGGAAAACTTTAGGTTCTCTGCAACTTATGCCCATTACCCAGAATTTGTTGGTTTTTAATAGAGGAACCAGTAAACCGTTAGGGATCCTTCCTAAGTTACTTTTTACTTTCGAAAGAAATATTGTCTATATCGATATGATGGTTGTCCAAGCCCCTTTGGATTTTAATTTACTCCTCAACCATGATTATTGTTATATCATTGTAGCTCTTCTCTCTTCTCCCTTTCTTGTCCTATGTTTCCCACATGAAGGAAGAATTGTGGCCTTTGCTCAACTTTCATTCGTTGGTCCTAATTTGACTCCCAATCAACCATCTTCCCTAAATGGTCCTTGTATGCAAGTGGTATCAGCCCCAACATAGGTTAATTATGTGGCCACCTGTTCCTTGACCACATCTATTGGTGGTAGAGTCAGTGACATGGCACATCATGTACTAGGGGCATTGGATTTTGATATTTCCATTAGATCCCTTGACATGTATCCCTTCCAAATCATTTTTCTCCCATCTGATGAGAACCTCTTTGAAGTCATGGCCTCTTATGGGTCGTGATGAAGGTCATGGAGCATAGTTCATTTTCTTGTGTCAAGCTCCTTAAAAAATGAAATAAGGTGTTGGAGCACAATTCCTTTTCTTGTGTCAAGCTCCTTAAAAAATGAATCAAGGTCCCTAGAGCACAGTTCCTTTTATTTTTTCAATCTCCTTAAAAAATGAATCAAGGTTCCTAGAGAACAATTATTTTTCTTATGTCAAGCTCCTTAAAAAATAATCAAGGTTCCCAGAGCGGAGTTCCTTCACTTGTGTCAAGCTCGTTGAAAAATGAAACAAGGTGTCATGAGCATGGTTCTTTTCTTGTGTCAATCTGGTTAAAAAATGAAATAAATCCCCTTCGAATTTGAGTCTTTGATTAGATCTCATAAAATGCTAGTCGAGTCTTTCACTTGATCTTGTAAATGAACCTTCATTCTATCCACCTATTAGTAACCATTAGTCTACTTATGTCAATGAAATGAAGCTTGGGGGCATGTACCTCGGATTGAGTCATTATGTTGGGGGCATGCAAACTTATCTCAAGGATAGTTTTCCTTTGTTTCAAGCTTGTGTAAAAATGAAACCAATATCAAGCATAATTTTTCTTTGTTTCAAGTTTGTATAAAAATGAAACTAACCTCAAGCATATTTTTTCTTTGTTTTAATCTTGTGTAAAAAGGAAACCAATATCAAGAATGGTTTGTCTCCATTTCAATATTGTGTAAAAATGAAACCAAATCCAAGCATAATTTTTGCTCATGTTTCAAGCTTGTGAAAAAATGAAACCATCTTCAAGTATCCTCAAGCATAGTTCCCCATGTTTCAATCTTATGTAAAAATGATTCTATTCCCACTTTATCTCTCGTGATTTCCATTTTTATCATCCTGCTTTTCCTAGATGAGCCTTGGTTTTTTCATTCCATCGTCACCATCTCTTTGGTCAATCATACACTTTCACTTGGTTTTTTACCCTTTCCTAAGGAGAATCTACGATGAGTGGTCTTATTAGTCAGCCTCTTAACATTTACATGTTTTGAGCACTTTCATCATAATCAGAACCAATTTATATCCTTGTATACCACTTATTCTTCCAGTTGGAGTCCTGTTTCAGCTCTTTTCAGACTTCCAAAATATGAAAATATTGTCGAGCACTTGTCTTTTTGAACTCATTAAAGTAAATGAAAAGACGTCTACTCAGTATAAGTTTAACCCTTTTCTGGACTGAGATAGACTAGCTATGAAAAAGGAATACCTTACTCGAACGTGGCTAAGAGGTTCTCATGGATAATATTTTCTACCTTTTTAGGTTCAAGAGAATATCTACGAAAAGGGACATTTGGATTTTTCTTTTCCACCTCTTTTTCAAACACTCTAAACATGAAAAATATGTTGAGTTACCCCTCTGTCAGACTTATAACACTGAAATGAGGGGGGAATTGTCACCATGATGAGACTAAGCTACTCCTTCCTAGGGCTCGTTAAAAATATGAGGATGGATTCATCCGAAGGATGAACTTATACTACAAGCATATGGTATCCTCTTCAACCTTGCGATTAAAAATAAAGAGGCACTCGCTAGAAATAATGAGGAAAAATGGAAGGAAACGTATATTCTATATTTTGTAAAAAGGCATCATGTCACTCTTGAACATGAGACTTATCTATATCTCATGTTAATTTTGGATTATCCTCACTTCACCACTTGCCTTACTGATTTTGGCGAATCCATTTTCCTCTCATTTGATTATGTCCTATTGTCACCATGACCTCTGATCCTATTTTGAGTCAAATGCTACCAAATTTTAGAGTCGTGTTGCTGATATGTTCAAGACAAGTCCCATCTGCAAATTCAAACCACTTATACCCTATTTTACTTTTTTGCAACAATCTTGAATCACTCTTGTGAACTTTGCAAAATCTTATGTTTTGTGTTGATGATGTGGGGAACCTTATGGCCCTCCTTCGTTAGATCACTTCCTGCTAAATCCAACTCATTATCAAGGAAGATGATCTATAAAATCCCTTCAATAGCTTGGAGCTTCCATGCCTCAATGGTAGGTTCTTCACATTCTATGATAGGTTCACATCAGTAGCCTTTTATCGAATGATTCTATGAGTGTTTGACTTCAGCTTCATTGTTCACACTCATGGATTGCGTTGCTATACCTTGAGAGCCATTGTCAACATTGATGGTTTCTCTCATTTGTTTTAATGGTTTACACCATTGAATGGTAATCACGTGGTTTCTACCATGTTCAACTTCAACCCATTTATTGACATGGTGAGATTCATACTTTGGTGGGATCGAGACAAAGATGAAGACCCTGGGTTTCATTTTATAAATCCTAGTTGCGTGGAGTTATTAAGTATTTATGATTTTAAACATGACCCTTTCTATACGAATGGTTGCATCGATGTCGTGGATCCATGTATTGTTATATGCTTACACATTAAGCATACTTACATCGACGATGTCAGATATATTGTATTATGTTTGATTTGTAGGTCTCCTAACAGTGGTTCCCTAAGTCCTTGCCTTTGCTTGTAAAGCACTTCAGCCATCAATTATCGTTCTGAATTCATGCTTTAGGGGGCATATGTTATACAGTATTTTGTCACACTCCTTGTCTCGTATCCGGAAGTGTTTAAATTTTTCTCGTTAATGCCACAAATGTCCCAAAATGACAAAAGTTGTCAGTGTATTCACAATGAAACATGTTCAGAAGAATCCTTGTAGAAAAGAAGAAAACTTTCCTTGAAAGCATTCTGAAGAGCTTGTCAAAAACCTTATTTTGTAAGACCAGCACTACATTTATTAGGCAAATTCATGCTGGTAACCTTTTGCATAACTAGTGACTAGTGCTAATAGCACTACTTTTACCAGGAAAATTTGTGATGGTCCTTTTGGGGTAGTTTTTCCCAAAGTGGAAGAGAAGCTTCCCTTACTAGAAATATCAAGAAAGATGATGTTGTTTTAGGTAGATGAGGATTGCAATGAGACCTCCCATTATTTTCCCTAGATCCTACTCCAATGGATATCTCCCTTGAGATGTTGAAATGCTCCCTTTTTTCGTGGATCCTTGACTCCCTCTCCCTCCCTATAAATAGTTCCATGCTATCCACTAATGTTTGGCTAATGATTGGTGGCCATCCTAATACTTAACTATGCCCAATTGCTACCCATTCTTCTAATGAGAAAGGAGTGCTTGAAGGTTAAGGCTAGGACTTGGAAGCTCACCTAAAGGAGGATTCCAACATCAAGGCTTAAGTGGTTGTAATGCTCCCTTTACCATTTATTAATAATACATTATGTGTTTTCTTTCCATAAATGTGTCAAATATTGCTCATTTAGTGTAATACTCATTGATCTATTACATGGTTTATATTGGAATGAATTTTGATGTGTATTCATTCGTTGTCCCCATGTGATCTTTCTTATAGGTATTCATCCACAACGGTGAAGAGGAGATTGAGCTTGGAAACAAAAGAATCATGGATGACACCAATAGATGTTAGCATCAAATGGAGGTAGGTCATCTATCCTCCTTTGTGTTTTTTGGTATAAACTAGTAGGAAATTTTAGATATCTTTGTCCTCGTTTGTTGCTAGATCCTCCCATAGAACTAGAGGGATCGTTTTTGTCCGTGGAAAGGATTGCATGCACAACACTCTGCCGCTTCAATTCCAAACTAGTTCCCTTGTGAAAATTCATCCCATGTTTGATTTAATCTGACCAGTTTATCTAAAACAAGTAATTTAATTAACCCTTGATGATACAAACATATTTCCTTATTCCCTTGGAAATTTTGAAATATGTTTGGCATCTTCAGTAAACCTGTATATAGGAAATATGGAAAAATTATGTTTTTTATGATATTTAATATGTTCCAAAAAGCATATACAATATAGGAAAATGATGTTGTACCTTCCTTCATAGGTAACATATTTTTCAGGAAATTATTCTATGTCGGTCCATGGGTCTTTTAGCCACCGTCTTTTCATGCTTTTGGCCTAGTCAACATTTTTTTTTTTGCTTCTGAGAAACTGCATGCATGCTCCCTTCTCTATCCTCTTCCCTTTAACTACTTTTCACCACTTCATGCTAATCCTATAACCCTAGCTAGGATTTCCTCTAAAATTGTGAATGTGAGGTCGCTAACTTTGACAGTTTCTCCATTGAATGTGTTAGCAAATTTCTCTATAATTGCAACATTGTGCCCTTGAATTTTTTTGAAAAATGAGAGTAATTTGGCTCTATGAAAATATATCCTATAGGTTGTAAATGGTTCCATGGTGCAAATTTCATAGGGTTCAGTTTGTGCCATTGTTGTGATCGTCATTCTTGATCTTTCTCCCTGGTTCAAAAGGCATAAACTTAATTTTGATATGCATGGTATGAGATAGAGTAATAATGTTGACTTTACGAGATTTTAAAACTTTTAAAGGACTATTGGTTACAAAATGTAGAATGGGAATGATTTTATTTTAAGTGAAAGTGATATTTGTAAGTAAAAGTACAAATATCACTTTTTATAATCAAACATTATTTTCTTTGCTACTCTCTGAACCATGGTGATTTCCCACATATAAATGTTTACAATATTCACTACTTTGTATACTAAGTTTACCATAATAGAATGAGCATAATTTGTAATCTTATCCACTACCACCATTATTGAAGTGTTCTCTCTTTTTTTTTGGGAAAAATAACAATAAAATCAATCGACAACATCTCCCATTTCCCCTTAGAAATGGGAATTGGTCGAAGCAATCGAATTGAGTGTTTATGCTCGACATTCACCTCTTGGAATTATAAACACTTCATTATGTAATTAGCCACTCCCCTTTTAAAACATGGCCAATAAAATTACTTCTTAACTGTTTTTTAAGATTTTAGGTACCCAGGGTGAACAACATATGATACCATATGCATTTATTGTAAAATTAATACCTTTATCATTTTTGAGTCTTTGATCGGAGAATCCACAGTAAGAGAATTTTTACACCAACGTTTCGAATCCCAAATGGGATCCATCATCAGGGTTAAGAGAAAGATGATAAAGAAGAGCAAGAATGAGGAGATAAATACTCATGAGCGAATGAATATTGAAGGAACAGCACAGGCCGACAAGAAAGATTAATAAAGAAACCTAAAATTAAACTAAATATATA
>APFE031643900.1:0-60412 GCA_000404065.3 Pinus taeda | reverse complement strand
AGCCTATTGTGGTCTCCCAATATATACTCGACGGTACGTGGGAGCACAAGTCCGTACTAGCACTTGCCATCTCAAAGTGGAGGAATCACCCAACCAACACTGAAAGCCACAGTTACCAGGTTTTACGACGCCGGAATACGTCTCTAGCCTAAATATCTAGATGTTGTGCGTTAAGTTCCAAAGCGTTGTTAGATTCATTGAATTTATTTTAAGTTGATCTTACTTAACAGTTTTCCTTTCAGGTTCACCACGTGATTTATATATAATTCCTAAAATGCAGTCTAAGATGATAAACAAACGTTTGATCTTCTTTCAGCAATGAAAATCCTAGCTACTAAAGGGAAGAAAGTCAAGAATCTTTTCTTCACAGAGCACGGAGCACACGCTAAATGCACAGTCCTAAATCAAGCCAAGCAATCAAAATGCAAATGAACATGCATGTATTTGTTTTCAGCCTTCTTAATGTGTGAATGACGTTAAGAAAGCTATGTAAAAAACTGAATTACTTTTAAAGTGACAACACTCAACAAAATTCTTTTTCAAAACGAAGTGAAAGCAAGAGGGACACTTTGCGATTTTGAAATGGAAATTGCTTTTCGACACTTTAAAACCACTAATTCAAATCCTATGCAACAGTAATTGTATAATCGACTATCCAGAACAATGGTATTGTTTTCTAAAACTGAAAATGACAGCTACGACACTTTCAGATCAAGAAACGACAGTTCGACTATGTTACTTTTTTGCAAAAGAGAACTGAAAATGACACACAATACATAAAAACACTTACAGTTCTTTGACTAAGGAGGTGGAATAATGCAAGAGAAGGGGGTTTTCACAGAAGTACACTGACTACAAACAACAAAACTCTTGAATAGGACTGAAAACAGTGAGAAAAATCCACAGTCTGAGGGTAAAGTTAACCCTTCCTGACCATCGCACCTGTTACACAGTGAACTCAGTATGCAGCGCACCTACTGCACTCGGGAAGTGCGATGCATATAGACTGCCTTGAAGGCAGGGTGCGATGGTAGCAGTGCGAGATTTTGAACGGGATTTCACTCATAGTTTGCAATCTAGTTCAAGTGTTTAGGCCGAATAAGTAAAGATCAGTGTATGTAAAACACAGGGGTGATCTAAGAGGTTACTAGAGCCACCACTTAGGGCAATTAGATTGCTTGCAGATCTATTGTTTAATCATAAACAAAACACAGAGATAGATTGAAGTAGCATTGATCTACTTTGCATTTGTATAACAAATGCAGTTCGAAGGCTAGTGGGCTTGACTTCAAGCTCCGTTTGTAAGTTTATAAAAGAAACAAGGATAGATAGGCTAAGAAGTAATCTAGTCGCTCCCCAGTGGAGTTTCCATTTTGTTATCCGGGAATAGTGTCCACTCGGATGCTGCTATTCCCACTGAGATGGGTGGATATCTTAGAAACAAACAATCAAAGTCTACTATTGTTTCCTTTTATGAAAATAGACGAGAGGAGAACCAAGAGGGCCAACCTGAGTCTTGCGCTTGATTTCCTCTCCTTCTTGATAGAGTTTCGCCGCTTCTTCTTTGTCTACCCAGCTTCAAAAGAACCTGTGGAATCACAGCAACATACTACTATGCAAGAAACAAGGATCTAAATTCATAAGTAATACATGATCAGATGTGTATTAGCCATATGCATGCATATATAAACAAGTACACAAGAATATGGAAGGAAATAAGAATAACTTTATTTAGATGAAAAGTAGCAAGAGGATTACAACCATGTGCTCTGACCCAGCATCATCCTCCAGCTAAGAAGCCCTTCTTCACCCCAAGCAAAGTTAGATCACCCAACACTGTGAATGTACACCAGAAAACCAACAACACTTCTCTATAAGATACAAAATTCCAGCCTCTAGATCTCTGTGATGAGGGATCCATATATAGATGATTACAGAGAGGTGAGTCATCTTCTGGGATCTTGATTAGTGTCCTCTCTCTGATAGTTCCTGCTTCCACTTGGAGAATGATGATCTCTTACTCATCCCTGGTCGTAAATAGAGAGGCAAGTGTCAGAGGGGAAGCTTCTAGAAGATTCCATGATCTTCCACCTCGCATTTTTGTCACTGCCATTTGTCCATCCCCGACCATCGCACCCTACAGAGGAGAAAATCAGTATGCATCGCACCTTGTACACTGGGAAGGTGATATGCATCACACCCTCTGCATTGAGCTTTCAGTATGGTCCAGTTTTGACCATTTATGAGCAGTTTTCAGTGGAAAACTTTTGGGAGATGATGTAATCAGTTGACCTTGTTCCTTTAGGCAGTGAAGCAACACTTTTAGGGACTTAGGAGCCCTCAGTTTATGGACATTTATGATTGGGGTTGAAGTGCCCAAAAATGTCTATAACAGAAGGCCGAACTCTCATCTAATTCTAATTCTTGATTATTCATATCCTAATTTTGGTCAACATTATTAATTAGATTTAAAGATTCAATAACCAGCGACATGGTAATTAGATTGATACTAATGATTTTTAATAACTCCAATTAACTAATTTGAATTCTAGGTTGTTGGTTGTGTTACAATTAATTTTGTAATAAAAAACTCCACAACCATCTTTGATGCTAAAAGGTTATGGAACAAAAATATTATTATACATGAGAGATACTAAAATTCATCTAAAAATATTAAAAAATTAGTAATATAATCATATCTCTACTTTTTTTTAGTGAAGCTATAATGCTAAATAACCCAATACCCATTTATCGTGACATGAATATAATTTTTTTAACACCTAATTTAAACAAATATTGAAAAGCAATTAGGTAGGGATTTCCTTTCTAAAATCAAAATTAGGATCTTGTCATGATCTTTGAAACCATTTGAACATAGAAAATTTCGAAATCCTTTAAAATTTCCAAAATAAAATATGAAATAATCTAAAAACTAAATTATAAAGGTGTAAGTAACAATGAAATGATAATTCCTAATACTTGACCTTTAATAATAAATTTGGAAAGGAAATTTTCTATGCAAATTTTCAAAATTTTCAATGGAGAAAGAAGCCTCAAGGACTTGTTGGGCAATCGTTTGGAGGGAAGTGTTCTGGAGTTGAATTCCATGCTAAAGAAAATTGAATATCTTAATTTCCCACGAAAGTAGGAAAGATAGGTATTTAGTTGTGTATATCTTAATTTCCCACGAAATTAGGAAAGATAGACATTTAGTTGTGTATATCTTAATTTCCCACGAAATTAGGAAAGATAGGCATTTAGTTGTATAGATATGTCATGGAGTCGATTTAAAGGTATCAAATATCAGAATAATTATAATTATTTTAATGGTGTACAATGATTTGAGTAGTTTATATATATAGATATTTTTGAAGTTTGGGAAAATTTTAAGTTTTTTAAGAGAATTTAAGTAAATTTTAAAATACTTAAATATAAGATTAGTTAGTTTTACAAATAAGTTTATTTTGGAATAAATTTTATAAATTTTAATTTAATTATTTAATAATAATTAAATGGATGGTAAGGATTTAATTTTTATGAAACATTCTAAAATATTTTTAGAAATAGTCACATATGAAATGTCAATATTTATCTAAAAAATAGTTATGTTTTTTTTATCTTTTCAATTAAATTAATTCCCATATAAACATGCGTTATAAAAATATTAGTATTGTTTTTTGAACAACCTGCACCTTGTGACAAGGCGGGATGCACGATGGAAATTGAATGTTCATAGCTGTGCACCATGTTTGACGAATTGAAACGTGAATGCAATACTCTGTACTGCATTTCTATCAGTGGGAGTAAATCTGTACTATCAAGTCCAAGTTTGTATGAATGATGTATTTTTACATTTATTTTTTCATTATACTACATTCAAAATATTAATTTGAGCATTTTCATGCTCTAATGCATATTCCCTTCAAATTCGAGAATAGTCGAGTCATTAATTTGCCTATACGAAAACCTTGAAGGTCTAGTCATTAATTTACTGGTGGGAAAACCTTGAATGGTGATAATTAATTTAGTACACAATTCAGTTACTAGAGTGCAATTTTTCTTAAATCATATTGTTGGTCTAAAATGGGTGGCGAGAGCTCTTAAAAGTAATGTTTTTTAGTAATGTTTATAATAAAAGGTAAAAAAATGATGATACTTCAAAGCACACGCACGTGTTTCCTGTTTATAGAAGTGATCAAAACGATTGAGATGCTTGGCTTAAGTGTGTACTTTTTTAACTTGGCCTAAGTGAAACTTTATTTAGGTCACCTAGGATACTAGAAGACACTGACATTAGTGAAGAGATTTTATGACTGGTCGAATTTGAAGAGGAATGTAGCAGAGCAAGATGTTCTGATTGTCAGCAAGTGAAAGCAGAAAGTAAACATCCAGGTCGACTGCTACAGAAAATCACGATTCCAGAGTGGAAATGGGAAGCCATTTCCATGGAATTCATTACAGGTTTGCCGAAGACAGCAAGACAACATGATTCCATCACAGTCATTGTGGACAAGTTGACAAAGGTTGCACAATTCATCCCAATGAACTCATTCTTATCTAGCAATGTAGCACAAGTATTCATCAGAGATGTGGTCAGATTGCATGGTGTTCCGAAGAAGATTATCTCAAACAAGGATGCAAATTTCACTTCCAAGTGTTGGAAGGAGTTGTTTGCGGGTTTGAACATAGAGTTGGCCTTCAGTACAACTTATCATCCACAAACATATGGATAGACAAAGAGGGTGAACAGGATATTGAAGGACATGTTGAGGATGTATGTGATGCATCAACGATGAAAGTGGGAAGAGTATCTTCCACTAGTAGAGTTCACATACAAAAATGGGTATCAATAATCATTGAGGATGAGTCCTTTTGAGTATTGTATGGTCAGAGTTGCAACACTCCCATCAGTTGGAGTGATCTGGTTAACTGGGTGTTGATTAGACCAAATATGTTAGCAGACATGGAACAGGAAATGCAGGTTATAAAGAAGAATCTAAAGGCAGCACATGATAGGCAGAAGAGTTATGCAAATAGGAATAGGTTGTTCAAGGAGTTCCAGGTTGGGGAACAGGTGCACTTACACATCAAACCGAAGAAGAGATCCTTATGGATTGGATCATGTGCCAAGTTGACACCATGATTTTGTGGACCCTTCAACATTATTGACAGGATTGGGCCAGTAGCCTATCGACTTACACTGCCTCTAATAGTGAAAGTCCATGGTTTTTTCCATGTATCCTTACTTAAAAGGTATGTTAAAGATGTTGGTCATGTGATTGACTAGTCTGAATTGCAGTGGAACCAGATGGAGAATTCCAGCTGAAGCCTTAGTATATATTGTAGAAAAATGTGCTCATGCTTCGGAACCGAGAAATCAAGCAAGTTAAAGTGAAATGGAAGCACTTTCGGCCCGATGAAGCTACATGGGAGATGGCAGTTTAGATGCGGGTTATGTATCCTTCCTTCTTTGCCAGTTGAGATAAAGCAGTTTTGGCTTGGTGTTTTGGTGTGGTTTTTGGTATATGATGCGGTATATACTTTGGTATATGTTTTGGTGATGTTGGTTTGTGTACATATGTATTCTGATGTAAATACCGCCATGAGCTATGTTATAAATATCCAATAAGTAGTATGGGTGTCATGTCATTATGATGTTATGTTGTTATGTTTTCATGTTGGTTTGATTCTCAGCAGGTTGATCATTGTAAATACTATATCAAGCTAAGTTATAAAGATCCATCGACAATATATTTTGCTTACAAAATTTTTGTGGTTATAGGTGTTATTGAACACCAATGACGATGTTCCCCCCAAGGGGGAGGGTTTTGTAACAACCCTGGTGAAAATTCCATGTAATAAAAGTAAATAAAAGGAAAATAATAACCATGGATGATGGGACACTTATTCCAAGATGAATGTTGGGAAAAATCCTAGTGATGGGAATCACTTGTGATTATTTATGGCTAAGGAAATCGACAAAGGTAATGGCTAAGGCTTTGGAAAGGAAAATGGTATTTTTGACACATTTATTTATGAAAATAATGGAAATTAGGAGAAAAGGGAGGTGAAAGGTCACATGTTGCATATGAGGAGGAAATTGAAGGAAAATAATTGAAAATGAAGAAAGTAGAGGCCTCACTCATAACAAGGTTTCTAAGGATCAATTACTAACCTTTTGTTAGTTCAGTTTTGGATTTCTCTCATTATTCTCTCTCTCTCATACTATTGGAGAATTAGATTTTTCTTGGAACACTCGTGGAGGGTGTGGCATACTTAGATTCTTGGAGCAAGAAGGCAAAGGAAGAGCAGTAAAGTGCAAGAAGGCATGGGATCAACAACTACATCATATTTGCTTATAGGTACCGAGTTGCATGTATGTTTCCTTCACTAGTTTTGGCATGCATGACATATGCATGTGTTTTATTGGTTGTATTTTGTCATTGGCATGGAGGATATCTGTCATTGATAATGGATTACATAACCTTGCAATTTCCTAGATATCCATGGCGATTGTGGGTTTACTTTCATTGTTTTTTTTTGTTGGTTGTCATGTTTCCTTAGATTGGGTTGAGTTACTAGTTCCTGAATCCTTGGTTGGAAAAATGTTATGGAGCCCTATAACATCTTGGGTTCAGTTACTAGTCTCGTAGCCTTGGTTGGACAAACGCTCTTGAGACCTTGGTGGGTTGAGTTACTAGTCCTCCAGCCTTGGCTAGATAAACACTTTGGATCCTGGCGGCAACTTTAGGTTGAGTTACTAGTCCTAGAGCCATGGTTGGAATAAAAATTCTAGAGCCCTGGATAGTTGGGATAGAGACCGATCTGATGATGGTTTTGTGATGTCCGACCGTTAGGTTGAATCACTGTTTGATGAGTTGATGTGGATGGCCTCTGGAAGCCGTGAATGGTTTTTGATTGATGTGTTCTATGATATCCCACATTCATGCTTGGAATATGGCACATGCGTGAATGGCCAAAGAGATAGTTGGTCATTCAATCTTAAGTAAATAAGATAATAATAATAATAATAATTAAATAAATTTATAATCTTTTTATTAAAAAAATATAGTTTCTTGCAATCAATTTTAAAATTTAGTAATGTAATATTAATTAAAAAACTTAAATCATTTTAAATTCCAAAAAAAAAACTTTAATTTTGTAAAAAAACACTAAACACATTAAAATCATACATATTTATATTTATATTTAAATCACTACTATAATTAAAGATTTTGTTCTTGCGCTACTCCACATACCATCCATTGATGCACCTCCTCCGTTGACTTTTGTAAAGTTGAATTTATGTTATACAAACCATTTCATAATATTGCTTTAGATATAAGGAAATTCAATTGAATATTTCATTGCAAATTGGGAAGGCTTTGGCCCTTCTATTTTTCCCTGGGGAAAAATCGTAATTTTCTATTTATTTGGAAAATTACATGTTGTATATGCATGTGGCATATGTTTTATGTTGTGGCCATAGCCTTCAAAAATATAGGGTTGTACATAAGTTACATACAAAGTGTATACAATCACAGTTTAGTAAAAGTCTATACAAAAATACAAAATTATATAGATCATAGATCGCTGATATGTACTGCAAAAAATAATGTAAAATTAAGGCCTATCAACCCTCTGTTGTAGTTGATCGATGTAGGGCCTGTGGTAATACTGAAAAAACTTTGCCTCCCTCTCTTCTTTTATTAATCATAGGCCTCTGGGCTGGTTCAAGGCCTCCTTCAATAGTTGATCTGCAGCCTGGTTGCGCTCCCTGTAAATGTGTAGACAAGAAATATGTTCAAATTGTGATTTTAATTGCAAGGCATCATCCAAAATGTTTTTGAGAGTATGCACATGACATGCAGATGTGCAATTGAACCAATTTATGATGATTTTGGAGTCCCTGAATACTTGTAATTATCTACAATCATGTGCCAAGGAAAAATGTAATAGATGTCGGAGCAAGATGAGTTCTGTGAAATTGTTTGTACCATCCCCCAAACCCATATGAATATGAAAAAAATGGTTGACTAATAAGTGAAATAATATACGCCCCCCACATCCCTGATCTTGGGCGGATCCATCAAAATATGCCCAAGGTTGATTATGGTTGGTGGCTTCAGGTATTATAGTATGAGCAGGTGGTGGGTTGTCATCATCGGGCACCTCATGAAAGTTATTGATAATTCAAGAAATAACTAATAGCCACCGAATTTGCATGTTGTTGAAAATGATACGATTCCTGCTTAACCAAATAGACCAACACATAATCAGTGGGAGATTACAATTTTTCATATTTTTGGACCCAGCCCACCAATTGTTCCATGCCTCCACGATATTGTGCCCATCCCATTGCTGAGTGATTGCCAGAGAGGAGAGGACTTGTTCCCAAAGGTGTCTAATAGTTGTGCAAAATATGAAGAGATGCTCATTCGATTCCTCAGCCTGTTGGAAAATGAAACACCAGGTCGAACCATAGTGGGATCGCTTCATCAAGTTTATACTAGTGGGATTTTGATTCATAATGGCATTCCACATAAAAAGACGGGTTCATGGGGGTGCCTTAAGTTTCCAAAGAGATATCCACCACCCTTGCAGAGCAGATGGCTTGTGCACATCGTGAATGATGCAGTATACTTCCTTGGGAGAGTATACTCCATGAGCTGCAGGTGCCCAATTGAGCTCATATTCATCATTTTATATGCGGACATGTGATTCAGTCAATGTAGTGATGTACCCCTCCTATTCTTGTAGCCACTGGTCAGGGATATCAAGTGAGGTTGTTGATTTCCAAGTCTGCATAAAAATAATGGAGTTCTCCAAATTTGCAATGTGTGCAATCATTGTGATGCCCATGTATTTAAGGAATTCTATAAGGTCGGGTGGGAGGTGATACATATTTCCATAGCCAGTCCATGGATCTGATCCAATGCGAACTGATGTGCCTGCTTTAATGCACCAGGTGAGGTCATTCCTGATGGTAGGAAGGGTGTGCAGTAGAACCTTCTAGATAACTGAAACACCATGTTTGTGCCAAGTAAGGAGTCATATTCATTCCATAATGTGAAGAAGCCAAATGTATTTATGTAGTATCACCTCTGTCCACAAGCTACTGGAATTTAGAAGGAGCTATCCCAATTTGGCAGCAAGAGCATGTGCAAAAGCTAGAAGATCTTTTAAGCCCCATCCTCCCCATTTCTTGGGCAATGCAATACGACTCCATCTCACCAAAGTGAACTTCTTCCCCTCCTTGTGTCCATTCCATAGGAATTTGTAACAATTTTTTTGGATTCTAGAAAGTATACCTTGAGGAATCCATGCCAAGGACATCCAGTAAACCGGAGTGGCTTCCAATACAAATTTAATAAGCACCAACCTCCCTTCTCTAGATAAGAATCAAGGATTCCAGTTTAGAAGTCTTTTCTCCACCTTAGCCACCAGCCAGATCCAGTCTGCTATTTTGTGCCCATCGGATTTGATACATAACCCTAGATATTTAAGTCCATCTTCCAAAATGTGACTTTGAAAAGGAAACTTATTATATGAAAAGCGGGTTTCTTGTGGAGAGCATGCAAAGAAAGTAATGGTTGACTTTGGCCTGTTTATTTCCATCCCAGTGGTAGCGCTGAAAAGTAACATGATATTATAGAAAGTGGAGAAGTCAAGGATTCCACCATTTAGGAAGATAAGCACGTCATCTATGAATAGAATATGAGATATTGTACACTGATCAATGATCTTTTGCCTCTGTAGGCGCCCTTCTCTTCTTTTGTGTAGAATCAATTTGCTTAGGCCTTCCATAAAAAGAAGAAAAAGTAGAGGAGAGAGTGGGAATCCTTGTATGAGACCCCTCTGAGCATGGAAGAAATTGGAGGCTGAACCATTGATAAGAACATTGAAAGAGACTGAGGAAATACATCGCATGATGCATTGGATGAAAGTGACAGGGAAACCTAAATGAGTGAGAAACATTCTTAGATAAAGCTAGCTGACCCGATCAAAAGCCTTGGAGAGATCAATTTTGAGGATGGCTCATTTTAGATGCTTCAATTTGATGGAATGGAGAGCTTCCTGAGCAATACCAATTGCTTCATGAATCTATCGATTGTGCAGGAAGGAAGATTTCTCAGAAGAGATATTGGCAGAGAGGATAGGCTTGATACGATTGGCAATGATTTTGGCAATAATCTTGTATAGACAATTGTAGAGGGAGATGAGACAGGAGTCATTAAAAGTTTGAGGAGAGTCTTCCTTGGGAGTAAGAGCAATGAAGGTGGAATTGATTGGCTCATACATGTGACCCGAGAGTTGGCATTCCTCCAAAACCTTGAGAAGGTCCATTCCTATAATCTCAAAAAAGGAAATATAGAATTCAGCTGACCATCCATCTGGTCCGTGACTTTTATCCTTTTTGAACCATTTAAGAGTACTTTCTAATTTTCCCATAGATAATGGCTTAGTGAGGTCTTTTGATGCATCAAGGTCAACAAACTGAGGGAAGAGTCCAGCAATGCGAATAATTTCAGCAAGTGAGGTCCCAGGTGGAGCCTTGAAAAGCTATTGAAAGTGAGAGATTCCCAGATGAGCCAACTAATGAAAAGTATGAGAATATTGACCATGCTCAGTATGCATCTTCCAAATAGTATTACAAGCCCATATCCATTTAGAAAAATTGTGGAAGAATTTAGTATTGTCGTCCCCAACCTTCAGCTAGATCGCTCTGTTTCTGAGTCTTCAGGTCTCCCCTCGTTCCTTAAGTATTTAAGAACTCCAGGCCTCAAGATCAGTGAGAGTAGATTTAGCTTCTATTGAGGTGAAACCCCATCCTTGCTCATGTAATAGATCAACCAACTTATCCTCAATAGCATAGAGTGTCTGATCATCTCGAGCACGTTTGGGTTTTTCCCAGTGTATGGATAGGATTTTAAGTTCAATTAGGTTTCGACAAAATCCTTCTACCATAGTCCACCCCAAGTTGAGTTGAATTTGAAAGGTTCTCTGGGTTTTGGAAAGGGGCCTGCTAATTCCAAATAGATGGGGGAATGGGCCTGCTAATTCTTCCTCCTCTATAAATTTTTGGAGGGTGTTGATTTGATGTTCTTGCTCACTATGAATTTCTACTCTGTTATGTCTTGAATCTCCAGGCCCATTTGGAGATCGAACAACTGCTTTTTGCTCTGTTTTCATTGGGTAGTGGCAGAATCTGTGGGCTTTTTTATCCATTGCTTCAGGGCTTATTTGGTGGATTTTATCTTTTGCTCCCAAACATAGCTGGGTGATCCAAGAACATGGATGGACCATGCCTTATTCATTGTATCCAAAATCTCTTCTCTATTTGCCCATAGTGGGTTGAACCGGAAGGGGATTGGCCCCAGGTTTTCTTCTTCTTCCAGTAGAAGGAGGATGGGTTTATGGTCTGAGTTCCACTTTTGCAGAATTTTTGTGGAGATGATCATCTTGTCGAAGAGGAAGGAACTATGAAGAATGAGTCTATCCAGCCTGGCTGATATGTGCTCCTCCCCTATTATGTTATTTGTTCATGTGTATAGCCCCTTTTTTGGCTTGAAATCCAATAAATCCCATTGTTGAATCAGGTTTTCCACTAAGGGAAGAAAGTGATCCCTGTTGTTCGTTCCTCCTCTTTTTTCCTTTGCGCCTAGGATTAGATTGAATTCTCCGGCAATAATTATATTGTTGAGGGAGTATGCTTCCAAAAATTCAGTCAGAGTTTGCCAGCATTGTTCCTTTTTTGCATAGAGGACATGTACATAGAGATTAAAGAGAGAAAATTTCATCTTACTTGGTTGGTGTCAGAGTTCGATGTAAATCCAGTGCTGTGTCTGAAAGGAGCTCTCTAGGTGAAATTTGTCAACCTCCCAGAGAGTGGCTAACCTGCCGCATGTACCTCTAGCACTTACCGCTTTTCCAACTTTTTTTTTCCATTTTACTTCGCTGAGTTCCAGAAGGGCTTCGCCTTCTATTTTAGTCTCTTGGAGCATGAGGATCTCAGGAAGTTCTGACTTCAATAGGCTCTTGACTGCTTCAGCTTTTGCTGGATTCCCCAGTCCTTTGCAATTCCAAGAGACTAATCACATTATTTACTGGTAGGGGTTGGGGAAACACCTCCCTTGGGAGGCTTGATTCTAGTATTTCTACTGATAGACATCTCTATAGTGGCTTGGATGCCTTGCATTTTTTATCTCTCTGCTTCTTCTTCTCTGGCCTCTCTGTGAGATTTCATCCCCACTCTTTTCAAGGGCCTCTTAGTTGTTTCATCTTCCAAGGATCCCGATATCTCTGGGGTCTTATTTTTTATCATATCTGCATAGGTTGGGGAGCTAGAGGCACCTTTTGGGGATGCAATTTAGAGAGGATCTGATTCCTCTTGCATTTTTTTTCTTCCATGTTGTTAGCATGCTATTCATCCTCTTTATCTGCTGGATCTTGGAGTTTTTCTGGTGTGTTGAGTATTTCAAAGGAATTTGTGTATATGTCTGCTCCTGGTGGGACTGAGCTTCCTTCTGCTTGGGCTTCGGGAGGAGCAACCCTCCCAGTGGACAAGGCTTTCCCTTTGTTCCTGTTTCTCTGCTTAGTTGTTCCTGATTTCTAAACCTGAGTCCATTGATCTCTTGTCTCCTTCTCGGCTCCATCCTTTGATTTCGTTTTATAATGCTTGGGAAAATTCCCATAGCCATGGCAGTGTCGGCATTTAAATGGGAGTTTCTCATAGTCTAGCACTTGTATGTGTGTCCAGTCAGCCACCATGAGTTTAATGGCTTCAAGGAGACCTTCCTCCAGGTCTACTTCTATACAAATTCTCACACAGGAGTACTGATCTCTTCTTTCTGCTTGATTGATGTAATTGCCTAGCTTGTTGCCTATGGTTTCTAAGGATTTAGGGTTCCAGCAGTGTAGATGTAGATGGGGAAATCGTACCCAGAACGGAACAATCGAGGGCACATCCTGAGTCGGATCGAAGTCTGGTGTCCATTGATTCAGATAGAGACCCTGAGGCCCCATGAAATACGTGTCGTTTCTAAATATGAGGTTCCTGTCTTCTGTTGCTTCAAATACAAATACAAAGAAACCTTTTCCAACGAAATGGCTTTTTATTCCTTCCTTGACCAGAGGTTGTCAGTTCCTTTGCACCCAGGCTTCTACAGCTTTAGGCGAGGGCCATAAGCCTGTGAACTATCCATTAAGCCCTCGTTCTGCTAGGTTTAATGTCGCTGTGCAGGGCTCTTCAGTCGATAAAGCAACTATGGGGATGGATTCCATTTTTTTTATGAACTTCTGTTGGTTTTTGGTTGTTGGTCGTTTATGAATGATTATACAAGGTATTGTTGGAACCAAAAAATTGTTCATATTAAACTATATTAAAAAAGGATTCGTCCTCTACTTGCTCAGGCCTTTCACTCAACATGTTTCTTATAAATCTTCAATGTTGTATATATTATGGCTCTCCTTGTATTTATAACTAATAATATTATTTTTATCGATCCCCATATTCATATATTTATTTGTTTCAACTATATCACATCTTCCATTACTCCTCAATGCAACAATAATACAAACTATGAAAGACAAATGTTTGAATTATAAAAAGTCATCCAACAACAACAACATTAAGATTTATCTTTCACTCAAATTATAACATGTCACATATGTCTTCGTTTGTGCTAATTTTCCATATATCATCCACTTATATCATTTCCTTTACAACATATGGTATAATTGCTAGTCATGTCCTTTACAACATATGATATAATTGCTAGTCATTTCCTTTACAGCATATGGTATAGTTGCTAGTTTTAAAACATTTGAATGTAATAGTTTTACTTGTTTTTAACTTAAAACTACGTTAGTGTATGAAGCAACCCAATGATTGAAACCTGCGAAAACGTTACGTAGGGTCACCATATGGTCAAATGTCATAATTCAATATAGTTTGACTTGACGATACCGGAGCCTAGGGTCATAATTCAATACAATCTTCTTTTGGGCCGTGATTGGTTTTCATAGGAGTTGTTTTTAGTGCGACTTTTTGGAGATTCCGGTGACGGAATCCGGCGGAAAAAATTGAGGTTAAATCTTGATTTGTATTATTTAAAATGGGGTTTTAACTGCATATTTGGATTCAGCGCCCTGAAAAACCCCTGGGACACTTTGATTGTGCAGAAATTAGCTATCAAAGACACGATTACAATAAATTGCTGCTGGATTTTGACCAGAAAAATCCACCGGAAAAGCTTCCAAAAAGTCTCTTTAAAGACAACTGCGTTTCATATACTAATATTTGAAAATGTCCCCCCACATTTTCCAATAATTGACTTGGTAAACAACAAAACACCGGATTTTCTAAAATCTCATGGATGGGGACTCATTCATGATAACTTGCACCTCACTAGACTCTATTATTTTCATTTTTATTTTTATTTAGGGGGTATTTTTTAATTAAAACAATAATTTATTTGTACGGATAAACAAATACATTTGACAAAACAATATCAATATAATAATTTGAGAATAAGAAGTTAAATAATTTTTCAAATTTTAAATAAAGGAAAAGGTAAAGAGAAATATAAACAACAAATAATAATTAAAAAATACTAATAATTAAGAAAATATTAAATAATACTAATAATTAAGAAAATATTAAATAAAGGATAAGGTTCAAAATAATTAAAATAGAAAATTTAAGTAAAATATATGATTAAAAAATATTAAAGGAGAAGATAATAAATATTTTAAATAGTAAACAAAATTGATTAGATTTATTAAATTAATTTAGATATTTAATTTCTTTTGAATAATAATTAAAAAAATTAAGACTTTTGCTATATAAATTTGTGAAATTTGAAAATGCAACATTTAAAAAAATTGTGGATAAAGATTTAAAATAATTTCTAAATAAGTAAAAACAATGTACAATTTGTATTTCAAAATTAAAAGGAATACAATTTATTTTATTCTTTTCATTTAAATAAGTGTGTGTCTTAGTTGAAAGCATGGTTATGATTAGGTATTTAATGTATAAGAAAAGGTTGAATCATATAGAAGAGAAGATTCCTTTTAAAATCGCTTCCAACTCTATCCGAAACTATCTTAGGCTCAAATAGAGATCACATAAGAATATCAAATCTTGGCTAGACCACTGGGGCATAAAGGAGGAGATCATTTTGTCAAATAAGCATGATACTAAAATATTATTACTTCAAAATATAAGGAGAAAGTGTATTGCAATAAAGTATTCAAGTAAAAAAATAATTAAGTTATTATAAATAGGTGATTGACTCAAATTTTGAAAATCAAAAGTATCTTTGTCTAGAATAATCTAAAAAGAAAATAAACTTTGCTAAAATAAGAACAAATTCTCTTAAACTCCATATAGAACATAATTAATAAAAAATCATAGTAATACGCACACATAAGTCATAGGTGATCTATTTTGTAAAACCCTTTAAGGAAAAACAAACCAATAGTTTTATTATTTCTTTGACCAAATTCGGCCAAGTCAAACAAGTGAGACTTCATAGCTTAACTCCTAGTCCATGATAATGGAGTATTGTCAAGCCTTTAAAAGATTTATTACAAATAATCCATGGGCTCCACCTTACCTTTTTATTTTTTTTATCTTGTTTATTTTTTTACCTTTTTACTCCAAAAATGGTGAATCATCCCCCCATGGTTGACAATAGCATGTTGAATCTTATTTGTTCTTATAAAGTTGGTTTTTGTTGTACATTTTTGTGTTGAGGCCAATTTTTTACCTCAAAATTTTTCCAATGAGTTTTTATCACCCCATTTTATAATTTCTTACCTTTAATGGTTGTTATCTTTGAGTATTAAATAAACTACAATCATAATCAGTTACCTACTTTTTTATTTCGTTACAAAGGTCTCACAATGTCTTCATCGGCCTTGTTCACAATAAGACGAGCAGAAGACAAAGAGTGTCATAAATGCTCTTTCCATAAAGGTCACATCTATAAGTTATGAGTTTCTCAGAGATGTCAATTGAACTTGTTTCTTCATTCCTTTCTGTTTAATGAAATTTTCCCTTTGATGTCGTAAGCATTATAGGTTAAATAAGTAATGTATACTATGTCATGTTGTTTTCTACAACTATAAAACAAGAATACTTAAACTTCATCTTCCATTTAACTTCTGGAAAATAAACAAGGGTCCACATTTCATTGGTCTGTGTTCCCTCATTCATTCTAACCTAGACAACCTTTAAACGAGAGGAAACTATTACAATTTCTTCTTACTGCAAACAACTTAAATTAATACCACTTTGTAGTAGGAACAAATAAGAACCACTAACAAATTTAATAGGCTTTCATTCGCTTAAGTTCTAAATATATGATGATTTCACCATTACTATAGTACGAACGCTTATGATTTCAATAGTACTTGTGATTAAGATTTGAAAAGATATTTGTTAATCATAGGATTAATCCATAATTAATTTTTTAATATTCGTTAATTCACATTGCTAGAGGTTGATATGTGCAAAGGGGTAATGTATGAAGAGGTGTAGAAATGAGAGAACAAAGGTTCTCTTACACATATTCCTCCTTCGCAAATCCTTCCAATCTGTTAGGACATATACTAGTTGTGGAGCCCTGTATGCTTTGTTTATTTGTTTATGACTAGTAAATACTATTAAGCATGTCAATGATGATCTGAAATGGGGGTTTGATAACTTGTTATGCTTACAAGAACCTCCCACATAGTTTACCAAATAAATGATCTAGTTTATATATGACATTTGTGGAATTAAATACTTCAAACAGGTGTATGTTTTCTTTTAACTGTTTAAGTGCTTTAAGTCCATTTGTTTTTGCTGATATTAAACACATATAATAGCCATATAATGCAACAAATAAACATCAACACATATCAACAAATTTAATCTAGGAATTTACCCAAATATTGTGGGCTACATCCCCTTGAGCTTTTGTCATCTTGACTTGGCTCTTTGGGAGTATGGCAAAGTTTCTTTTACAAGTTCCACACTTAACTCCAAAGGTTACTGAACTGAACCAATGGGCTTAGAATACCATCTATATCCATATGGTTGTCATCACTCTGCAAACAGATCTAAGCTCCCTTAGACTTGATTCCTTCAATCAGTGCTCTGAGCTACCCTAAGCTTCCTGATGGCACTAACTCCTTCATAATTCTTTAACTGTCACTGAAACCTCATCTACTATCTCCATCACATATCAGACACTGAAAATAGACTGATCATTTTCTCAAAATGAGCACTGCATCCCCAAATTAGGCCTTCCTCCATGGTTGGCATTAGGTTGCTTGAAACTTCCCTGTAGTATCTTGGCCTTTAGAAGTTTCCAAATGCTTATGAAAATCCCTGCAATGGATTCAGAAGGCTCATTATAGTCAGGAATGACTATTCGTTCGCTGAGAACGAGTACTGGTAGCTCTTACAACTGCCTCCAACTCCTAGTGGCCCTAAGCTCCAAAATCTCCCTGGATGAAAATCTCTATGAAGATGACTTCCTCAACTTCTCTAGACTATTACATTGGCTTCAGAAGGCTCCAATTAGCCTAGCTACCCTCTTGTTTCACTCTCTCTCTATGGTCGAAAACTGCTCCTAGAGTGCATTTAATCAATATCCCCTAGGGATACTCCACCAAATTTAGTGAACTGCACCTAACTCCAGTTAAAATTGGCATATCCGCCTATGTTTAGCCGCTCCGCCAAGCTGACCGTCAGAGGTGAGCCGTTACAATAATTGTTTGGGCACGTCTATGAGGTGGTATAATCCCGGCGGTTAGGGATAATCCTCCGTAGAGCTGGCAGTCATGCAACCGTGTGTCAACCATTTGAACCTGGCGGTCACGTTAGCATAGAAAGAATTTCAAATAGCGGAATCTCCACTATCGATCTATCCCACTCGATCCAACAAATATCATGTCGTCTACTTAACAACTAACCTAGAGGATCTCCATTGTTGATGTGACCCGTCCAATCGAACGGCTGTCACGCAATCTCTCGTAGATTATTGCACAACTGATATCAGGTCGCGAGCACGCGAGAAAAGTAGTTTTCTTGTGCTATGTGTCAACTGCTAAGGTTAATCGCGTGAAATCGTAGAATACTATTTACAACTTTTTGTCCGTGCGAGATACCGTTTCCCACTTTTCGAATACTACCCACGTGCTCAATACGGAACTTAAAGAAAGACGTTTAAGGAAAGGTTTAATGCTTAACCCAAAAGGCAATATTCCAAGGAATATACTCTTTTAATATTTCCAAAAATCAAAATTCTTGGTCAAATGTCCAAAAAATGTAGTTTATTGGACTTTTCAAATTACGATAATTCCTTCATACGATATTGGTTTTTCGAACTGTTCATGGCGCCAAAATCAGGAAGACGAGATCTATCTGGTTGCTCAGGTTTGACACTCTTTCAAACAATTTGAAATTTGAGCTATCATTTAGGTCATGGATCAATATCTGATCACTACTCCCCATTAGGAATCTTTTGGACCCTAAAAGACTGATATATTGATCTGTACAGTAGATGAGAGTACAACACCCTCTTCTTTTCAGCCTCCATACACTTGCCTTGCATGGCTAGTGCCTTTGAACCAAAACTTGAAGGTAGTCGACACTTCCCTTCCTGGATGCGCTTATCCTCCTGTTAAGAACTATCTTCCTTGAACTCATTCAAAATTTCAATTGAGAAGTTTACAGAAGGTAGCTGAACAACTTTTCCTTGATCATTGACCCAAGGTGGCTCAAACAAATGTGAGATTACATCATAAATATATGCATACTTAACTGATATTTGCATATGTACCAATGAAAGTAGGTTTTACTGTGTCAAGAAGTCAAACCACTTCTTACCAAGCCACTTCTATGGCGACTTTTGCTGCTGCAAATCTTCTTCTGACATCTTGTCAAAAACAACATAATGCAAAAAGAAACAACTTGACGACATAAATTCACATCATGTGAATCATCATCATGTCTCTTACATCTTGTGTACAAATGTTCGACTAAATCACAAGCTGACAAAAACATACCTTTTTCAAACAACTGACTTTCCAAGTCAAGCATGTACAAAAAGAAATTGATGATTCTTTTTCAAAGTAGAAAGAATTTCACCTCTTGTGAAACACTTCATCATTATCTCCCTTTTTCAATCTTGAAGACAAAATCAACTTTTCCTAAGTCAATTTAAACAAATCAATTGACCATCAAGTCAATTACACATACCTATTCAAATACAATGAAGTCATCAACATTCCTTTGTTCATACATACCATTCTCATGCATGTATTCCATTCTTCAACTTTCTCTCAAGCACAACCATAAGTACAAGACCCTCAGTGCAAGATCCTCAATCATCTGTAAATGTACTTACAAAGATGAAATGAACATAATTTTGCTGCAATAAAGTGAGTCTCATACTCAACTTTTTCATTCACCTTTTTGGTAAAACCCTGCAACTTGCATTCCATTGACAAAGAAATGTATCAAGTCAAAAGACATGCAACTTTAATTGGATAAGAAGTCTAACCATTTCTTACCAATCCACATTAAAGGCATTTCCTTACTACATATTGACATCAACATGTGAATCATCTTGAAACACATCAATTATGGAAACTTCCTTTCCATTCTCTTTTTCCACCTTCCTCAAATTTCGTGGAAGCATTGTTGGATTCAAAATCCAACACTTTTCAGCAATATGTCCTTGCTTATGGCAATAAGTGCAACACATGTTCATCCTCTTTACAACATAATTTGCCTTGTCCAATGGACCTTTGGCTTCTTGCCTCCTTTTCTTCAAAAGTTTCCTGTATGTGGCCATTTTCTTCCAACATCTAGAAACACTATGGTTAACCAAACCACAAAAGGAACATGTAATTTTTTTCCAATGCTTATGTGGAAATTTACCTTGCTTAACATAATCAAAAGAAATGTGATTAAAATCAGATTTATACCTTTCTCTTTCACCGTTGTTGCCTTCATGAGAAGGTGAATTGAATCAAGAAGTGGCTCCCTTCAGAACACCATCAATCTCTTCAATGATTTTAGAGCTTTCACAACTCTCTTATTCGAGTGCATGCTTATGAACACCTTTTTCTTGCAAAGTATGTTTCAAACAATTGCATTCCCCATGAATACAATCTTTACAAACTTGAGGTAGAGAACCTAAAATGAAACTTCTTCTAGGAACTGTTTTAATTGCCTTCTTGGCTGCTTTAGAACTTTCTCCATAAGATTGCTCATAGCCAAGACCCAAATACTTAGGCCTTTCCTCAACCATTATTGGCTCAACAATTCCTTGTGCATGTTTGCCCAATCCTTTTCCTTCATAGCCCAATTTTGACATCAACTTGGACCCTATGCCTCTTGTATATTTTTCAAAATAAGCAACATAAACATTCTTAGAGGAAATTGAAGACAAACTAGAATTTTTTACCTCTTGTTCAACCTGATGCTTGACTAAGGATTCTTTGGCAACAAGGAGTTGTGTCTCCAACTCATGCATCCTTTCTAGGTTCATATTTTCAATTTAAAGTTGGCTCTCCATTTCTTGCAACTTTTCAAAAAGAAACTACTTCCCTTCTCTTGTTTCACCATATCCATCATGATGAAAAAGTCTCGCTTCATGTCTTCATCAAAGAATATTGTGAAGGAGGAGGATTTTGAAAACTCACTTGTAGAAGTTGTCATTATAGAAATGAGCAAAAGAACTTCAACAAAATTCACAAAGCATTCAATGAACTAATGGTCGTAGAGTGAAACTCTTATTCAAGTAGCCTTTTGCAAATAAACCCTCTTGTGCTTCAAGGGTTTCCTTGAGGTCCTTTGGGTAAGGAGAATGCCTTCAGCCCTTCCTCCTTCTTAAACTCAAGCAACAGTCAGTTTACAAACAATCAAACAGTCAAATTCTTTGTATTGTTTAAATACCTTTCAAGTCAAACAAGCAACCTACTACTCTGTCAATCAAGCAACCTGCTTTGATACTACCTGATCTAAAATGGGGGTTTTATAACTTGTTATGCTTACAAGAACCTCCCACTTAGTTTAACAAATAAATAATCTAGCTTATATATGACATTTGTGGAATTAAATACTTGAAACAAGTGTATGCTGATATGAAGCACATATAATAGCCATATAATGCAACAAATAAACATCAACACATAACAACAAATTTAATCTAGGAGTTCATCTTAATATCATGGGCTATGTCTCCTTGAGCTTTTGTCATCTTGACTTGGCTCTTTGGGATTATGGCAAAGTTTCTTTTACAAGTTCCACACTTAACTCCAAAGGTTACTTAACTGAACCAATGGGCTTAGAATACCATCTATATCCCTATCATTGCTATCGTCACTCTACAAACATATCTAAGCTCCCTTAGACTTGATTCCTTCAATTAGTGTTATGAGCTACCCTTAGATTCTTGATGGCACTAAATCCTTTAGAATTATTTAACTGTCACTGAAACCTCATCTACTGTCTCCAGCACATATTAGACACCAAAAGTAGACTGATCATTTGCTCAAAATGAGCACTGCATCCCCAAACTAGGCCTTCCTCCACGGTTGGCACTAGGTTGCCTGAAAATTCCGTGTAGAATCTCATCCTTTAGAAGCCTCCAAAGGCTTCTAAAAATCCCTGCAATGGATTCATAAGGTTCATTATAGTCAGGAATGACTATTGGTTCATTGGGAACGAGTATTGGTAGCTCCTACAACTGCCTCCAACTCCTGGTGGCCCTGAACTTCAAAATCTCCCTGGATTAAAATATCTATGAAGATGGCTTCCTCAGCTTCTCTAGACTATTCCATTGGCTTCAGAAGGCTCCAATTAGCCTAGCCAGGTTCTTGTTTCACTCTTTCTTTGGTCGAAAAATGCTCCTAAAGTGTATTTAATCAATATCCCCTAGGGATACTCCACCAAATTTGGTGAATTGCACCTAACTCTAGTTAAACTTTGCATATCCGCCTAATTTTAGCCGCTCCGCCAAGCTAAACATTGAATGTGAGCCGTTACAATAACTATTTGAGTGTGCATATGAGGCAGTATAATCTCGACAGTTAGGCATAATCCTCCTTAGAGCTGGCAGTCATGCAACCGCGTTTCAACCATTTGCAACCGACGGTTACGTTGGCATAGGAAGCATTTCAAATAGCGAAATCTCCACCTTCGATCTATCCCGCTCGATCCAACAGATATCGCGTCGTCCGTTTACCAACTAACCCGGACGATCTCCACCGTCGATGTGACCCGCCCAATCGAACAACTATCGCGCATTCCCACGCAAATTCTTGCACGACCGATATCAGGTCGAGAGCGCGTGAGAAAAGTAGTTTTCCCATGCTACATGTCGACCACTAAGGTTATTCACGTGAAATCGTAGAATACCATTTACAACATTTTGTCCACACTAGTTACTGTTTTCCACTTTCCGAATACTACCCACGTGCTCAATACGAAACTTAAAGAAAGACGTTTAAGGAAAGGTTTAGCGCTTAACCCAAAAGGGAATATTCCAAGGAATATACTTTTTTAATATTTCCAAAAATCAAATTATTCTTGGTAAAATGTCCAAAAATTGCAGTTTACTGGACTTTTCAAATTGCGATAACTCCTTCATACGGTATTGGTTTTTCGAACTGTTCACGGCGCCGGAATCGGGAAGACGAGATGTATCCGATCACTCAAATTCGACATTCTTTTGAACACTTTGAAATTTGAGCTATCATTTAGGTCATGGATCAATATCTGATCAAATGATGTTCTAATTACGCATTGATTCACCGAATAAATAATGAAAAGATAATTTGTGAAATTGGTGAATACAACTTTCTTGATTTGTTTACAAGAATTAATCATTACACTATGCGTTAGAGTAAATGTTATTAATCATTAGAGCGATGTGTTGATTTCACGTCGATGCACTGAATAAATGTTTGCGTTTATCAAGAAGAGAGCTTAATATGATATTAATAATTTGAATGGTGTCCTGATTACGTGTCGATTTGTTGAATAAATATTCAATAGAGCTAAATTTACCTACAAATAAATTTTTGTTAATTGTAAATTAAGTCTTAATTAATTTTTTGTTTATCCATTAATCCGTGCCGCGGGAGGTTGATTTAATCTATGTAACATTTCACCAAATCATTTTTGGAAAACACATAATGTGTGGAAGAAGTGTGCGGATCGGGAACTTACATCGTTTCAATTTTCTATGACGAATATTGGTTTTGGAGCCCTACACGTCATCTTTACTTGTTTGCAAGTGGTAAATGTTATTAAGCACTTAAACGATGTGTTGATTATGTGTCGATTCACCAAATAAGTGTCGAAAATACTATTTAATAAAGTCGATAGATATAATATTTTTGATATGTTTACAACTAGTAATCATTACAAAATGAGACAGAATAAATGTTATTAACCACTTGATTCATTGAATAGATGTTAATAGTATGACTAAGCCTTAATTAATTTTTAATACTTAGTGCATAGTCAAATGCATCATAGTTAGTATCTATCATTACAGGTTCTTACACCTTCGTAAACATTTTTGTCTCAACACAGTTTTTCCATATATGGCTACCCTGTACATTGGTCCTTTCTCGCACATTTTGGTGCTAAATGATTTCAACAATTTGTAAGCCACATCTTGTCATTACAAAGATTTTCCATATATTATTTAGTTAAAGTATGTGGATTAATTCCCTTATTGCGAGGATTAACATTAATGTTTCATTATGGAAAGAAAAACATTTAATTTTCTTGGTAATCCTTGATTTTATCGGTATATGGTGAGTTGTTTTATTTGTTGACATGCACAAATGATATGGATAACATTCTTGCATTTAGCCCCTGTAACATTGACATGCATTAATTGGATAAATACCCAAACTAATTCTTTGGTTATGTAACATAAAGTTTTCCATCTCACAGATTTTGTTAGCTCACTCTCTTTGCCAGCTATAAATGATACACTATGAATTCACACTAAGAAACAAATAATGAGGTCTCACATGGCTAGTGTATTGTACTACCATTTGTCACTTATTTTGGCAACATAATTATATTGCCATGTTAACTTGTTTTGGGCGATATGTCATTACTTTGCACACTCTAAGACATCAATTTTAACGTCATTTGACATAAATTTCTCAAGTATTTTCAATGTTTATTGAGTGAATCGACTCATAATCAATTGATCATTTCAATTTTCAGTAGCATTTAACTTAAAGCATTGTGTAATGATTTGTAAAAAAATCAAGAAACTCACCCTTATACGTTAATCGTCCACCCTTATTTTACACTTGATATACACATAACCCAAAATTTTCACTCTCTAAACTTTAATAAGCCAAAGCCAATAATTAATTTATTAATATGTAGTGTGCAGGAATGTATACGAAGGTACGAAACATTGTCGAACAAAATTTTTGTCCCTTGCTCAACACATCCATTCTCCCACACAACACTTCTTCCTCATACACATTAATAGACTTGGATTTATCATTAGCAAGGTCAAACAACATTGAAATTATATTTGGAAGAGGAGTGTGCTCGACATAACCATTATTCCACCACTTTCGCATGTCCATATACACATTGTTTCAATATGCTACAACAGATACTGGTTACATAACCTTGTGCATTTTCTTTATTTTTCTATAAGCACTTAAGCACTTGAATAATGAGTTGATTCGAATAAATGTCAAAATTGATATGTTTACAACCAATAATCATTAGACAATGCCTCAAAATAAATGTGATTAAGCATTGAATAGATGTTAACAATCCAAATAAGCCATAATTAATTTTTAAATACTAGGTGTGGAGTCCTTTGTGCTGTAGTTAGTATTTGTTACTGCAAGATCCCACACTAGTCAATAAAAAATCAAGTGAAAAAAAATAATGTACGACAATTTTTGTTATTTTGATTATCTAAACTTTGTAGTTATATATTTTATGTTTTTTAAGTTTGAAATATGTTATATGCTTAAATATTTTATTTTTAATTGAATTAATTTCACTGTGGGGAGTTCAGAGGTGCAGAGGAAGCTTTCATTATGCTTTCTCTACACTCCACATAATGAAATTTCCTCCGCACACTGCATAATGAGAGCTTCCTCCAACCCTCAGAGTGAAATTGATATATTATTTTGTGCAAATTAATTTTTTGAGTATGCACATGCTTCATATATAATATCGTCAAGTGTTTTTCTAATCTCCATTTAATCGAGTTACTTAATTCTCTATATCTTCAAAGGTTCAAGACAACTACTATAACAGTTGTAAAGTATGCATATCTCGGGGTTTAGCTTTCATTGTGTGGAGTGCAGAGGTGTGGAGGAAGCTCTTGTTGTGAGAAGTGCAGAGTTGTGGCTTGCATAATGATTGTGGAAACGGAGTGTTCTCAAATAACGACAAAATGTGAACCCCACACAAAGAGGTAGGGACTATGTTGTTATGCAACTATCATTCTTGTTTCATGTTCATTTTATATTCTCAAATTAGGTGTTTATATCAGCATTGCATTACATTTTAGTTCTAGAATTACATTGTAGGACTTAGTCACCTAAGTATAAAAATCATCCATCCATTTGAAATCAGGCGAACATATTCAAGGAGATTTTTATACCAAAAATAAAAAAAGAGAGTAATTCCACCTTAAGTTTGCATGAACTCTTTACTTTGACACAAGTCATTAGGATTTCATTTTAGGACTTAGTCACCTAAGTGTAAATCTCACCCATCCATTTGGAAACCAAACCAACATATTCAAGGAGGTTGTTATACCAAACATATTGTTATACCAAGAAAAAAGGTTAATTGGGCCTTAGCTTTATGAAAACTCCCTTAATTTGACACAATACATGTGTTTGTATCAACGAGCTTTGAACCCCATATGACTGCTAAACAAATCCACCTTTAACATGTTAAACTTCTTCTACGCTCTGATCCTTCACACAATAACCCCAATGGACTATGACCCCAAACACACTAACCCCTTAATACATTATAAATGATGTTAACCCCTATGATTGATGATAACCCTATGAACCCTAAATAAATCCATTTTTTACATTTTAAACCTCTTCTACACTATGACCCTTCATAATCACCTCCACATTATATGACCTTGAATACACTAACCTCTTAATACATTATAAATGATATTAACTTTTATGAATGATGATATAATAACTCACTAACAAATGAACCTTAACAATATACCCATTACATTTGTTAGAAAACCCATAACATTAATACATGATAAATGATCTTAGCCCTTGATGATACAATAGATTGCTAACAAATTAACCCTATTAATATACCTATTACATTTACTAGAAAACCCATAATTGTAATTTGAGATACTTAATTTTTACCTATAAATTGTGTGAAGCTAATATTGATAGTTAGCAAGTCAACACTAAAAGGATTTTACATCTACCCCACGTTGGTTTTTAACCTAACCTCCGAGGAAACACATTTTCTTAACCATTAAGCACACTCGATTTGTATAGTTGTAGTTTGAGACACTTATATTTGTGTAATTTCCTTGTATAGGATCCCAAATACTCCAATACAAAAGCATTCAAATTTATCAAATAAAGCGAGCAAGTAGAATGTTCGTCATAGTTTGTTTGGATTTTACAAAAAAAATCTCTAATGGTTTATACCATTGTATCTCCACTCTAAAGTTGTTTTCTTTACTCACTTACAAGCAATGTTGTTTTGTTGAAATTGAGGATACTTGTGTAAACCTTGCACCCATTAGGGTGTACCCATATTATGTGAGTAGTAAAACTACCCATATATAGGGTGCACTCATATAGTAGAAGTACCTATTATAAATGTGTAGCAAATACTATCATTCCTATACACCATGGCTTCATTAATATGATATATATAAATTCATTGAGTTGCAATCAAATGTTCATGTTAGTTATATAGGATCACAATTCATCTTAAGCATGATCATGTTAATTTACATAATTCATCTTCGACATCACAATGTTAAATTTTATAGTTCATCTTGAACATGATCACGCTAATTCTTATGATATTAAAAGCCAAACTCTCATTCAATTACAATTCTTGATTATTCATATTCATCTTCAACATCACAATGTTCATTTTTATAGTTCATCTTCATGCTAATTCTTATGATATTAAAAGCCAAGCTCTCATTCAATTCCAATTGTTGATTATTCATATCCTAAGTTTGGCCAGCATTATTAATTAGAGTTAAAGGTTGAATAACTAGCCAGTTGATTATTCATATCCTAAGTTTGGCCAGCATTATTAATTAGAGTTAAAGGTTGAATAACTAGCCAGTTGGATTGATATTAATGATTTTATAAGATCTCCCATTAATTAATTTGAATTTTAGATTGTTGATTGTGTTACAATAGATTTTATAATAAAAAATTTCACAATCATCTTTGGTGCTAAAAGGTTATGGAACAAACGTGTTGTTATACACATGAGAGGTAATCTAATCCCTCCGAAAGTCTAGTTAATAGTAGAAGTTATCTAAAGTATTAAGAAATATGAAATATTAAACTAAATAATTAGTAATATAATCATATCTTTACCTTTTGAGTGAAGCTATGACAATCAATAACCTAATATCTATTTATTTGTTGTGACATTAATATAATTTTTAACATCTAATTTAGACAATATTGAAAGGCAATTAGGAAGAGATTCCCCTTATAAAATCAAATTTAAAATCTTGTCATAATGTTTGAAACATAGAAAATTTCCAAATCCTTTAAAATTTCTAAAATAAAATATCAAATAATTAACCTAAAAAATAAATTATAAAAATGTAAACAACAAACTGGAATAATAATTCCTGATACTTAATTTTCAATAATAATTTTGGAGAGGACCTTTCCTATGCAATATTTCAAAATTTTCAATGGAGAAAGAAGCATCAAGTGGTTGGACTTGTTGGGCAATCGTTTGTAGGGAAGTGTTCCGGAGTTGAATTCCATGGATTCCAAAGTTTATTATTATTATCAATACTTTACCGAACAAAGCGCAATTCTGCATTCGATTGGTTTGAATTTAGGTGTTCGATCCTCGCATGCACCACCACCAGCTGCCAGCAAACCTCAACGCCATGGCTCATGCTTGGTGATTGTGAGCGGTGGATTTCAGCTGTCTGTGTTCCCGTATCTTGATATTTATCGAATTAAGGTTCATTGAACCTACAAGTTGGGCAGTGATGCTACTTTCGCCTTATTTGTCAATGCTTTCACTGACATACGTACCTTCCGGGATCAGGGACTGTACACATTTTACGACTAAATTTCTCCGCCGTCGGTCAGTCTGGTTTTAAATGTAGTCTACATCTTACAGCTATCAAGCTATCAATATATACTGTGTTATTGATCCATTAATGTAGGGTAGTATATTTATGTATCGGACATATATACTATGTTATTAATATATACTGTGTTATTGATCTATTAATGTAGGGTGATATATTCATGTATCGGACATATATACTGTGTTATTGATCTATTAATGTAGAGTGGTATATTCATGTATCGGACACGGTTCAGTATATGCTATTTGTTAGATTTAAGTAATTTCTTTGCCGTCAAATTCCATAGTAGTTTGGGTAGTTTATATATATTAGATAGGTCATGGAATCTATTTAAAGGTATTAAAGATAACAATAATTATGAATATTATAATATTATACAATGATTTGTTTTTTTGTAAGCTTTGGTAGGATTCTCTTATTTTCATGTCCATTACATACCCCACTACGGGGGAAGGGTAGCCCAAGATTTGAACCCAAGTCTTCCGGTTCGGTGAGACTTCATTTCCATGGCCAATGCCGCTTGAGCTACTCCATGCGGACATTGTACAATGATTTGTTAGTTTGGGTAGTTATATATATATAAGTTAATGTATTTTTTTTTAATTGTTTAGTTGAGAAAATTATTTTAATTATTTTGAGAAGAGAATTTAAGTAAATTTTCAAATATTTAAAATATAAAATTAGTTAGTTCTATAGATATGTTTATTTTAGAATAAATTTTATAAAATATTAATTTAATTATTAAGTGGATAGTAGAGATTTAATCTTAATGAAATATTTTAAAACATTTTTAGAAATGTTAATATTTCTCTAAAAAATAGTTATGTTTTTTTTTTTAATTAAATTGATTCTCATATGAAACATGTGTCATAGAAATATTAGTATTATTTTTGAACATTTAATATTGGCTCATGATATTGTAACAAAAGTTATTTATAAGTTTAAAAATCTCCATAACAAAATAAGAGTGAATCTAAATAAACAAAATATTAAATATTACATATTTTTAATAATAATAAAGTTATAATTCAATAAAATTTATGAATTATAATAATAAAGTTAGAACTTATGAAATGTATTATGAAAAGTCCAAAAAAAATAATCATTTCTCCAACCACCCAATTTTAAAAATCTTTAAAAATCTTTATATTCACGAGCAATTTTCATACAGCTCTATATTCTATGTAAATATTATGAGGTAAAGAATTAACGTTACCTTGGTTCTCTCCTTGCCAATTTGATAAATGTGGACAACAACACAAACTTCAAATTTAACGTGGTACAGCTCCACCATTTTGTACAAAAACATATCTCGGTGAATCTGATATGTGGCCCCTCGGGTTTCCTCAGTAACAAGTGCTACAACACAAACTTCAACTTTAACGTGATACAGCTGCACCATTTTGTACGCAAACATGCCCGTGGGGTCTCCTTACTAACAACCCGCACATTGTGAGAAGGCGGGATGCACGGTGAAAATTGAACGTTCATATTTGAGGAGCATATTTTAGGAATTGAAACGTGAATGCACTACACATTTCTCTAGGAGTAGTCTATAATGTGATCTTTTGGAGATTGGATGTGATATTTCTATGGATGATGGCTCATGACAAAGATGATGGGGTCTCAAATTTTCCGGTAGCTTCGTTTTCCGTCGCAGTTGTCTATAACGTGATTTTTTGAAAGCTTTTCCGGTGGGGTTTTTGGGTCAAAATCCGGCAGTATTTTATTGGAATCCCAAGTTTGATAGCTGGTAGCTTCGTTTTCCGTCGCAGTTGTCTATAACGTGATTTTTTGAAAGCTTTTCCGGTGGGGTTTTTCGGTCAAAATCCGGCAGTATTTTATTGGAATCCCAAGTTTGATAGCTAGTTTCTGTACCATCAAAACGTCACAGGGGTTTTTCAGGGTGCTGAATCCAAATATGCAGTTAAAAAACCATTTTAACTACAACAAATCAAGATTTAACCTCAATTTCTTCCCTCAATTTCTTCCGTGGAATTCCGTCACCAGAATATCTAAAAAATCCCATTATAAACCACTCCTTTTCCGTCTACGTTTTTATCTCCGGGCGGTCTGACAACGAACAGGAGCCGCCGCCACCACCACTGTCCTGCCGGAGTGATACTCTGCATTCAATTTGATATTTCAAATTTTAGCGCGCCCAGGAAAACACTTCATGAATGCCCGAAACTGGACACATCTATGCCATGGCCTCTTGTTATATCCTTTTCCTAAATTCGTGTTTTTTGAAAATAATCGTGTGAGGGTGAATGGTTAGGGGAATTTCAATTGGAATGGTTAGGGAATTGAAATTGAAAACGTTTATGTTAGTCCATGATTGTCTCTTTTCATTCTTGGACAATTGGGGATCCATGGGAGTTCCGTCTCAATTCTGGCAGATGAAAAGAGCATCTCTGTTGGAACTCTGGTAAGTCATTTACCTTCTGTGGAGAAAAAAAAATCCTTTTTTAAAGAATTAAAGGAAATGTGCACAATTTGGTTTTAATTTTTTCGGGCTGACTATTCGATTGTGGAGCCATGCACAAGGGGAAGGTGATGTATATCCGACACATGCACTAAATGGAGCTGCCAAACTATTGCTGTTCAGCAATGCCGCCACAATTGTGGAAGTCCAGAGTTTGAATGTCTGCCATATGGATTCCGCGTCCATGCGTCCCTACCAACAACTAGAGTCAATAGATCAATTCTTTCGGACCTTGTCTTTGTTGATCTTTGCTGGTTGGTCATGCCATTGAGTGTAATTTACCATTTGTATATTGATGTAAAATTTGCAGACATGGAATTTCCTAGATTAGGGTGGAAGTCATAAATGGTAAATGAAGAAAAACCAATGGGAAAAGTTTATATGGGTGTATTTTAACATTTTGTTATTTTTAATTTTTTAATTAAAAATTGTAATTTATGGGTGTA
Source organism: Pinus taeda (assembly GCA_000404065.3). Classification (NCBI taxonomy): domain Eukaryota; kingdom Viridiplantae; phylum Streptophyta; class Pinopsida; order Pinales; family Pinaceae; genus Pinus; species Pinus taeda. Next base: position 29,099 of record APFE031643900.1, on the reverse strand, counting down.
TTTTAACATTTTGTTATTTTTAATTTTTTAATTAAAAATTGTAATGTTTTGTAAATTTATGTAAGGTGAAAACGCATAGGGACTGTCTCCGAAGTCGATTTTGATGCTGAGGGGAGGAGTGATGGCGTTTAGCGACTGTTAGGGTTTTGACAGTTCGGGCAACCTGCGGCGGCAGGGCTCCTGCACTGTGCATTCAGATTTGACACGGGCAGCGGGTTCTCCAGGCGGCAGGCGGATCAGGCGGTCCTAATGGAACCCCCGCAGGGGGATGGGGCAGCATTTCCGCCCTTCATCGGAGGCCAGCAAGGACCAGAGGGTAATCCCAGCACCGATTCAACGAATCAAGTTCAACCCACAGGGGAACAGCAGAACACGGCGGATCCACCAGCTTCAGATGATCAACCAAAGGTTAGTTCCTCCACTTGTAAACCGGTTGCCATTCATAGGCCAGAAGTAGAACTGCCCAGTGATAGAATCAATGGAAGAATTCAATATATGAGAGACCACGCCCTTATTGGCAAATTTATGGGCTTCTGGCCCAATGAAAACGCTCTAAGAGGATGGATCAATCACAAATGGAAGCCAAAGGGTGAAATAACCCTTCTCCTAGGTCCAAAAGGATTTTTCACAGCCATTTTCAACTGCCTGGAAGACAGAAACAGAGTTTTCGATGGGGGGCCATATTTCTTCAACTCTGCTGGGCTCTACCTCAGAGAATGGGTCGCCCGTTTCAATCCTGACAAGGAAGACCTTAGCTACGCTCCAGTATGGATCAGACTATATTTGCTGCCATGGGAATATTGGGGTGAGGACTCTTTAAAATCCATTGGATCGGTGATAGGAGATTTTGTCAAAGTGGCAGAAGAAACCAAAACAGTGAAATACACGACATATGCCTCATATGCTCGGATATGTGTCTATATGGATCTAAAACAGCCTTTACCAGATACGGTAAGACTCTTCCATGAAGATCATGATTGGATCCAAGCGATCGATTATGAGCAAGTGCCCTTTCGCTGTAGAAAATGTCATGTTATTGGGCATCTCTTCCGAGATTGTACCCTGAACAAGAAAGCAGAAACCCCAATGAATCAAGAACCACAAGAGCAGGAGGGCTTTACCAAAGTGACAAACAGAAGGCGTGGAGGCAGAAAAACGAATGCACCGCCGAAGTTAGCACCTGCAGAGAACTCCATTCCCTCTACCAGCAACAGCTTTGAGGTACTTGCAAAAACGACAACACAGGAGGAACCCAGCAAGGAACAGTCAGCTCCTAAAGCGTCCACGCAGGAGAAATCAATCTCTGCCCAACAAAATGAAAAGACTCAGCCGGTTTCAGAATCCTGGAACAATCCTGCAATGGACATTGATAATCCTTCACAAGAGCAAGAATAAAGGGAAGGAGGCTAAAGAAAATCCGCACGACATACATTTCATGGAAGACGACAGCGAACCTATAGATATAGGGGAATTCGACCTGCTGGGTCTGGAACAAGCCTGCAAATTAGGCAACTTTGACAAGATCCATGAAACCCAAGTCAACAACTTAGTGGAAATATTAAACAAGTCCAAAAAGAAATACTCTCTCGGAGTACAAACAGGTAGTAAGTGGGATGGCAAATTTGCCTCCAAAGACAGCAAGAAAAGAGGAAGGAAAACAACACTAGAAAGAACAATTAAGCTTGGCGAAGTCCTGGTTGAGTCCGGCAGATATGCTAAACTCACCAAATATTTCAACACCAACTTCAAACCCCCTCAATGAAGTTAATATCTTGGAACATAAGAGGGCTCAATGGCCCCAAGAAAGGGAAACTCCTAAAAAATCTGATCATGGAAGAAAAACCATCAATTCTATTTCTACAAGAAACCAAATGTACGTTGAATTTTCTGGAAAAAGCAGCGGCTAAAGCATGCCCTGGAGGTCAAGTGATAGCAGTAGACGCGCAAGGGGCTTCAGGTGGACTCGCTATCTTATGGGATGCAAGAAAGATACAGTTAGATAACATTCATGCTAACAAAAATTTCATTCAAGCTGTTTTTCATCTTCTGGGCACTAACATTTATGGCCACCTCACGAATGTTTATTTCCCACAAGAAACGCAGCAGAAGGCAGCAATTCTAAAATCTATAGAGCAGCTAAACATAGATAGGATGTACCCGCTTTGGGTGACAGGAGGAGACTTTAATATGATAGCTTCATCAGAGGAAAAGCTCGGTGGCCGCTGCAGAACCAACAAGGATGGCACGCTACTAAAGGATTTCATACAGAGTAACTGGCTTATAGATCTACCTACAGCCAATGGCCTTTACACATGGACGAACAAACGGGTCGCTCCCATGCAGATTGTCTCCCGTCTGGATAGGTTCCTGATCTCAGATAACGTCGTCCATGTCGGAGGAGAATTCACGGCCCACATCATTCCTTTTTCAGGTTCAGACCATTGGCCCATAGAGATGCTCTGGAATAGGCCAGGCAAAAATATTGAAAAACCTTTTAGATTTGAAGCATTCTGGCTAACACACCCAGAATTCAAGGACTTCATAACCACTACTTGGCAAAACAACAATCCAACTGAGCACTCCAAAATGGCAAGATTCCAAAAAAAATTACAGTTGCTCAAAGGAGAAATCAAGCGATGGAATAAAAATACCTTTGGCAACATTTTCAAGGAAAAGGATAAGATCCTCCAAGATCTAAAAAATATTCAGCAGCGATTAATCCCTGAAGGGAGACCAGAGGAGCTAGCGCTAAAGGAACAAGAAATGGAAACAAAACTCCTGGAACGAGAAAGACAAGAGGAACTGCTATGGAGACAGAAATCCCGAATCCGATGGCTGAAGAAGGGGGAGAGGAACACCAAGTTCTTCTACAGAACCACAGTGCAGAGAAGGATGCACAATCAAATCTCACAGATAACTAATGCCCAGGGAGACAAGTTGGAAACCCAGGAAGAAATAGAAAAGGAATTCCTTCAATATTTTAAAGCCATGAGTCAGGAGCCAAACATCAACAGAGAAGAGGCCATAAACAACATCACTAGGCACATTCCACGGCTGATAACAGAGGAGTAGAACTCCCTGCTTCTCAAGCCCATAAGTCTCCAGGAGGTTGAAATAGCAGCAAAATCTTTAAAGGCCGGAAAAGCTCCGGGTCCCGATGGATTCTCTTCAAATTTTTTCCACCATTTTTGGGAATTAATTAAATGGGAAGTGTGGCAAGTAGTGGAAGAATCACGCAGCCTGCGCTGGATGTATCCAGGCCTAAATGCAACTTTTATAGCTTTAATCCCTAAAGCGGAGGACTCCAACTCCCCTGATAAATTCCGGCCTATCGCCCTGTGCAACATCATTTATAAGATAGTCTCAAAGGTGGTGGCACTAAGACTAAAACCACTCCTTCCAGGCATTATCTCTCCTGAACAGTCTGGATACGTCAAAGGAAGGCAAATCACTGACGGAATAATTCTCTCTCATGAAATTATTCACTCTCTAAAGCATTCAAAAAAACCAGGTATGCTTCTAAAAATTGATCTTTCTAAAGCTTTTGATAGTATAAGCTGGGATTACATGAAAAAAATTCTAAGTGCGTTCGGTTTTGCCAACACATGGATTAGATGGATCATGAGTCTTGTCTCTTCTTCTTTCTTTTCCATCTTGATCAACGGAATCCCCTCCTCAACTTTCCGTTCCTCAAGGGGACTGAGACAAGGTGATCCTCTGTCTCCGTTTTTGTTTATCATAATGGCGGAAGGCTTGGGAAGAAGCCTTAACTCTGTTGTCCAAACCCGTGCTCTCAAAGGTATCAATCTCCATAATGCCCCTACCGTTTCCCATCAGCAATTTGTAGACGACAACATGATCTTCGGCCACTCTTCAATCCAAGAAGCCCGTTCTCTAAACTCTCTGCTTAACAACATCTCTGTTGCCTCCGGAGCCTGTATTAATAGAGTCAAATCCCAGATTTTCTTTTTTAATACTCATCCGACCACTCAGCGAGCCATAGCCCGAGTTCTGGGCTTCTCCACAGCTTCCCTGCCCTCCAAATACCTAGGAGCCCCCCTCCTCGACTCTGCTCAAAAACACTCATCTTGGACCTCTCTTCTGGAAAGGCTGGAAGCAAGACTTTCGCTTTGGACTCACCGCTCCTTAAACATGGCTAGCCACCTTGTGCTCATCAAGGCGGTCTTACAATCCATGCCCTTATACTTATTCTCAATATTGGCAGCACCAAAGTGGGTTTTAAAAGCCATCAAAAATCTGCAACGAAACTTCCTTTGGGGCAGCACCGGTCTCAACAGAAAATGGGCATTAGTAAAATGGGAGAAAGCATGCCTCCCTTAGAAAGCAGGAGGAATTGGTCTTCGAGATCCTGAACACAGCAATGGGATCATGGGAGCTAAAATATGGTGGAAATGGCTAACTTATCCAGGAACACTATGGGCCAGATTCTGGACAGCAAAATACGCCAACAATCTACCTCTGGAGGAGCGTATAAGAATGACAGAAATAAGCAAAGGCTCAACTATATGGAATTCAACGATATTGCACAGGGACCTTATCCAAAAACATAGTTTCTGGGAGGTAAAGAACGGAGGCACAGCACGGTTTTGGACGGATTCATGGCAACAACTTCCAAGTCTCGCTCACACAATCTAAGATATTCCAGCGCATAATATTCAATTGCCGGAAACGGTAAATCAACTCTGGAAGGACAATCCTGAGTCTGATCACAGAACCTGGAAAGAGGTACAAGAAATTATTCCATATAGCCCAGCAGAAGTTCAAAGGTCTCTGGCTAAAGAGCTCCAAAAAAGAAAGATTCTCAAAGAAACAGATCAGGATAAACTGAGGTGGGGATACGAAGAGAAAGGTACATATACAACCAAAGAAGCTTACCTTATTACTCTCAAAGATCAGTTGACCAAGGACAAATTATGGGAGAAAATATGGAGTTCCCCGATCTGGCCAAAAATCTCCACATTCCTTTGGCTCCTATCTCACAATAGAGTTCTCACCTGAGACAATCTCAGAAAAAGAAAATTTGAAGGACCCTCAATATGTCTAAATTGTAAAATGGAGGAGGAAACTGCTGTACATCTAATGCAACTATGTCCATTTAGCAGGAAAATATGGGAGAAAGTCACATTTAGATGTCAAAAGGATGGCCGCGAGATAGGATATTTAAACAATACTCTACGCAAATGGCCCCAGAAACCTTATCAAAGTAACATCCTCAACTCGCTTTGGCAAATACTCCCCGGAATAGTAATGTGGAATCTATGGAAGGAGCGAAATCGTAGAATCTTCAAAAACCAGTCAATGGATGAGCAACAAGTATGGAAGATAATAAACCAGAATGTACAGGAAACTCTATCCATTAAATGCTGGTCCCAGGAGGATTTCCCATCCAGTGACAAGGAGCAAGCAATATGGCATAATTGGCAAATCAATCTACAATCTTCCAACTCTCTTACGAGCAACTCTAGTAGACAGCAGGATACCCCTTTGATCTGGTCCCCTCCGCCCATCAACACTTACATGCTAAATTTTGACGGGGCTTCTAAAGGAAACCCTGGACTCACAGGATATGGAGGAGTCGTCAGAAATCATCAAGGTCAAGTGCTCAAAGTTTTCTTTGGCTCCATTGGATGGAACACAAACAATGTGGCTGAATTAGAAGGTATCTGGAGAGGACTTAACATGGCTCAGCAGGAAGGACTTACTCCTCTAATTGTGGAAGGTGATTCACAACTTATAATCAACATGGCTACTAAGATACAACAAGGAACAGAGGCTCAGAAGGTCAGTAGGAGCTGGAGAATGGTTACTAGGCTGGAGCTTCTGCAATCCTAGCTAAGGGACAACAAAGCAATAACCTTTAACCACATCAGGCGTGAAGGGAATAAACTTGCTGACTTCATGGCAAATGTAGGAGTGGACAGAGGAAGGGACCATTTCGAAGGTTTACTTCAGGGTAGTGTCTCAGAGACAGAATGGTCCACCTATCAGGAGATACTAAGGAATGACTCTAAGAGGATGGCTCAAGATCACCCGGATGCAGGTGTTAAAACAAGTCATTAAGGTTCATGCGTTCTCCACACGCCGTGTATATGAAGCCACGCTCCAGACAGGTGGAAGCCATGTGCTGTGGGTTGGCCTCTGTCCCTTCCGACTTAAATCGCCTTAATGGCTCTTCAATGTTGTTGAACTCCCAAGAAATCGCAGGCTGATATCCCAGGATGGCGCAAACATTCCTTATTAATGGTTTTCAGTTCGGCTCTGGTCTGATTCGGCTCACTGTTAATGTCTGCGTGGAGGAGGGAGGCTCTGCGGGAAGCAAGCCTACCCTCGATTACATACACTGTGTAATTCTTGTGCTTCGTCCCCTGTATTCTCAGGCGAATTCGAAGCTGGACTTTGGGTTGCTTTGCAGCCCGGGTAATCTCTGCGCAGAAACTCTTGTTGGCAGTAGGAGGCTTAGGGAAACCCGGCCTCGCACTCAGAAAGCGGTTGGGTATCCTGGGCTCATCATAGCGCCTAGAACTGGACATCTCGGGCCTCGCAGGGGGCGTAACTATGGCTAGCGAGCTGGCATTAGAGGAAGGGGCCAAGCAAGCCCGAAGCGCCTTTCTCCTCTGGCGGTTGCTAAGCCTCCCTCCTCTGAATCGGATTACTCGGGCTCTGACATTAGTAATTCTGTTCAGACCGCGGCCCTTCATTATCGTCGTAGGAGGAACAAGCCGGTGGTCAAAGCAATGATCATAGTAATTTTTTTTGAGGAGAATGAGGAGGAAGGCAACTGGAAGGATGACACAGAGGAACAGGCTCCTCCCTCCTCGGATGATCCGGACAGTTCTTTTAACCCGGAGTTACAAAGCAGAGCAGACGAGGAGAGTACCCATGGTTTTTCGGCGGAGCAGGCTAAAGCTCTTAAGGAAATTGGGAGCCTCAAAGGCAAAGCGCCCATGACGGTGTCTGAAAATCCACCAGAAGCTCTTATGGAGACTCAGAGCAGCAGGCCGTCCTCCCCTCAGAGCAAAATCAGGGAGGAAGAACTAGAGGACTCCTTTGACTACACTCTGTATCTCAAATTGCCCCCTGGTATTGATCGGCTGGAAGATATTCCGGTGGGGATGGAGGTGACTTGGGAGAGGGACCCGGTTCGAGCAGCAGAAGATAGAAAGAAACGAGCACAGGAACGTGAAGCGGAGGAGAAGCAGAAGCAAACCAAGTAAGACGGATGCGTCAGGGTAAGTCAATACGCGGTATTTTCTTTTTGGTTCCGTTTCATGGGGAGGCGACCAACAATGGATGTAATTATGCATGGCACCCTTGTTTTTGTTGCGGTTTATGTTGCAGCAATGGGTCCTGTTTACCTGTCTGTTCTCTTTGCCTAATTTATATGTCGAACTCTGTAGCTGTTAACTCTCTTTCGATTGATGGTTTTGTAACCTCTGGCTCGTATAAGCAGAGGATCCAGGTTGATGGTTTTGTAACCTCTGGCTCGTATAAGCAGAGGATCCAGGTTGATAAGAAAAATTTTGACAGAGAGCTGATCATGCGCTCTCAGAGGCTCAGTACCTCTTGTAAATACTTTTTTGTTCTTTTAATATAAATAGTTTAGCCTTTGCTCAGCAAAAAAAAAAATATTATGTAGTTATTAATAATTCTAAACCTAGTTGTAATATTTATATAGTTATTATAACCTAATACCCAAATAATTATTAATGTGGTTGATATAAGCCTATCGGCGTATATCAACCACATTGGAAAATGTGGTTGTTATTATTTCTATACGCATCAGCGTTTATCAATCACATTAGTAATGTGATGGGCTAGTTTACAGGGTTTTTACATTAAATTTTTTTAATTTACATAATATTTATAATATCATAATTGCAATTGAAAATTTTTATAGTCTTATAAAGATTTATATATAATCTTTATTTACAAGCATTTCAACTTCAATTTTATAATTTACCTAATTATTTATAACATTACAATCATAATTAAGTTACCTTTATGATTTGATATTATATATATAAATTTAAACTTAAATAAGTCTAGTCATTAAAACCATGTTTTCCATTTAAAAAGTCACAAGTTCAAATGTAAAATAAAATAAAGTATCTAAACTTTTATATACAACTTTATTTATCTTTTTATAAAGAAAAACCATTATGTAAACTAATTATTTACTTCATAGATAGCCTCTGACTATGAATATGCATTATAACTCCTTAATTATTAAAATTAAAACCAACTAATCATTTGAGATCCCGTCTACAATATAGAAGAGAGGGTAAAACTACTAAATTACATCAACTAAAGGAAAGGAAGCGTGAAAATTCACAAGTTGCTAAAAAAATCAATAGTTGGAAAGCTATTAAAGATGTGGATTTAATTAGATGAAATATATTTAACTGTGTCACATTTGATTATGAACAAATATTTGATTAAGGGTTTTATTGGGGTTAAAATATTAAAAAAAAAATTGTATGAAAGTTTCCAAAGATTTTTGTTATAATCAAATTCGGTAAACTTTTTATTTCTGTTTTCAATTAGAAGATCAAAAATATTATTTATTTGGACAAATTTCAATACAATTTTATTTTCTTTGGTAATTTACCAAAGGTTCTGTTACAGTCAAATTTGAGAAATATTTTTTTCCTGATGTTGAATTAGAAAATGAGAAATAGATTTTATTTATTCAATTTTTAGTAAAATTTTATTTTCAAGATAGAATAATTAAACATAAATTTTAAACCTATTTAAAAATGTCTAGATTACAAGAAACCATGTGCAATGTTTGATCGTTAAACCTAATCATATGTATGCACACAGTCAAATCTGGTAAATCTTTTATTTTCTCTAAACTTTTTTTTTTTTTCCTTTTGGTGATTCACTTGTTTTCAAGATAAAAAAATTAAACATAAATATTAAACCCATTTAAACATGTCTAGGTTACAAGAAACTATGTGCAATATATATATATACAAATGCATAGATTTATGACTTTTTTTTTCCATAAATTTATTAAAAGTGCAACCTCATAACATTTAGAACTCTATGTATACATATGTTTTCACATAGTTTGTAGAACTTGTGAACCTAGCATAATGGGTTAACTAAAGAAGTGCTGGCTATAGGGGTTTAGGAAGGTCAATAAAGTGATCATTTGGGGAATTGTGACCGAAGTAGAATCATTGTCTTCCTAAAGATGGTCAACCTATGGAGGTTGTGATTTTCATAAATTTTGGGACTCAAGTCTCATTAAGACAACACAATAGCACTTGTCTACATGAAATTACTATTTATGCCCAAAAGTGATTAAGGAAAATTTTTGTAGAGTGGGTGAGTAGAGTAATCATGAATGTGAAGGGGAAACAAGGATAACCCTCTTGCCCAAAGGTATTGGAAGTGTCTATATCAAATCGAAATAGGAATGACTAGGTCTATCCATGTTTTTTTTTATTGTGATCTTGGGGCGTATATAACATGTCGAAGTCTCTGACCAAAGGTGATATTAGATGGTGCACATTGCTTGTTCTTGCAGAGTTGAAAGTTTTGCACATGGGAACAAACTATGAACAATTAAGTCTTAACCCCTGACATGAATTGAATGTAATAAAGTTTTGAATCCTTGATTAATTACCCATGAACAAATTTTATTCTTGTCAACATAGACATGGAAGGAAACGTCTGGTGGGGATTGAGCCATTGAATATCTCTAACTATACTTCTTAGAAAATTAATATAGATATCATACATGGTTGTATGGATTATGATTTTTTCCTTTTGGGAGACAAACTTGCTACTTAGCCCTTATATTCTTCAGAGTAAGTAAAGGCATACTTTTTAAAGTGGAAGAAGGCAAATAGGATGGCCATGATGATAATTCATGCCTCTATGAGTGAAGCACTTCATGGTGACATTACAACCATAAAGAGAACAAAATAATTACTCGCAATCATCATGAAGTTGTTTGTCGATACCTATAAGTCCCTCTAGTTTGGATATTTATCTCAATTAATAAATCTGAAATATAGTGGAAATAACAATGTGAGAGAGAAACCAATGAAAATGCCCAAGTCAAACATTGGGTTATGCAAGCAAGGAATCATTTTTGAGGATGAGTTGCTAGTACATATGATGGTCTTCCCATTTCCAAAGTCGTTTGACACATTTGTGGGGGCTTCACTTGGGGAGAAATACCATACCACATGGGTTCATATTGGGGGATATATATTGAGGAAAAAATCACTTAATATATTGGGGGATATATAGGGGGTAAAGGGTTTTTATATTATTAGGTATAAAAGATGGAGCTCAAAGTCAATGAAGATTCTTTGATGTTGTGCCCCATGATATTAGATCATATCTTCAAGAAAATGCTAGAGTCCCTTCTTAGACATGATATTCTAGGAAATTTGGATTTCTATAAGTTTGATATTTGTGTGGATAGATAAGATGACTAAGGAGTAGAATTTTGAGGGCTCTGGGGTTTCAAAATTACTAGAGTTAAATCACAAAAATAGATGTGGACATTTCCCAATTCCTTCTCGTGGTGTTCAGTGAAAATTTATTAGTTTTATTGGTGATTTCTCCATATTGGCATAAATTTATTTAGTCCACCATAAATAAGAAGCTATATATGTTATCAAAATCTACCAAGATGAAGTCAAGAAATAATTGGATACGAAAATTAAGTTTTTTTTTATCTAATTGAGGAGGGGAATATTTTGGTAGAATTGACCATGATGGTGTCAATCGTGGACCTTTTGTGGAATACATGTGAGAGCAAGGGATTGTTCCTTAGTACACGACTCCACAAACACTTGAAAATTGGTGTTGCTGAGAGAAGAAATCATACTTATTAAGACGAATTTTGAATCATAATGATATATTTATATCTACCAGAAGAATTTTGGGGTGAATCCTTAAAGATCATTGTTTATATCCTAAATAGAGCTCCTTGTAAGGCTACCCCTGAGAATCCTTTCAACCTTTGGACTAGGAGAAAGTCATGCCTTAGACTCTTCATGTTTGGTGCATGTCATGCTGAGGCAAAATTATATAACCCAAAAGTTAAGAAACTTGATCCTAGGACCATAACTTGCCATTTTATTAGATATCATGAAAGATCAAGGGGATACACGTTTTTTTGTCCCTTAAGACTTATAAAGATTGTGGAAACTAGTTGTGCCAAGTTCCTTGACAATGATAAAGACAATGCGAGCTTCTAAAGTATAGATTTAAAAGTTATTTCTGCATATTTGGAAATCCTGTGAGCTTTGACATCATTGGACAAAGCACTAGAAATATCAGTCATAATAGTATTAGATCGCTCGTTGACCCTACCTATACCACTAATTAGATTGTTTAAGGCCATGCTTCTTTATGTAGGGATCACTTTTTCTCATTATTCGAGAATGCTTGCATTTATGAAATTTATCGTTATTATGGAGTTCAAAGGTATAGTCGAAGTTCTTATTATGTAAAATTCTTCTTTGTACTCCCTTATCTCGCACATACTCATTCTTCACAAGAAATAATTTGTTGTTATTGCGGTGTGTTTAGATAGAGTCAAAGTTTTTATTATAGCATAAAAATTTCATTATTAGACTTAATTGATTTTCTTATGTTCAATAATTCACACTCCATAATGTTGCTATATGCAGATGGATAACCTATACAAAAGTGAAAAGCAATGAATGAATATTCTACTACTTATATTCCCTTTTGTGCATGACCTAACTCTAACATAACATAAAATAGTTATGGAACAATGTTTTTGCATGCATTTGCTAAATAAACAATGAAAATAGTATTTTATAATACAAATTGATTTGCTAAAAAGTAAACACTATCGATTTTACAAATAAATTCTTACATTAACTGGAAACGAAAATAAACAAATCTACAAATTAAGTTACAAAAATATTTTGCAATTATGTTACCAAAAGCTATGCAATAACTAAATTAGTAGTGATTTACTTTGACGTAGGGTATAGCCAACATATTAGATAGAAGGATATAGATAAATGTAATGCATGGTAATTAATTTTTTTATTTTCGAATTCGATGAGGAACTAAGGTGAAGGGCCACAACCTTTTACATCATCAACCAAAATTTCTTCTTCTAATGTACAAAAACTTGAAGAAGGATTGACACAGTTTATAATAGGACTACAAAAGCTATTCTAAACCGATTTTCTCCATATTGTCTCCAAAATGCAACTACAAAAACAATATATTTGCATATATAATAAATAAAAAAATTATTTAAATTACTACATATCCTCTATAATAGAAGCGACCCGGGCTTCATTAACTTCTGGCTCAAGATGAGAAGGAAGGGAATCCTGGTCAATGGTGGATTCAAAAATACTCTCCTCATGTTGCACTAAAATCCCATGTTTGACCATGATATCCTCATTTGCTTCATTATTTTCCTCCTCAACATTGACATCCACTGCTTGAGCCAAATTATCCACATGAAAACTCAACATTTCATTTTTGAATTGCATCCTCTCCAACTTCATCTCCAATATTTCCATTTTCTGTTTTAAAAGCTTGAAATTAACCCGTGTTTCAAATAAAATCATCTCAATATGCTTTGATACCAAAGCGATGATATATTCCATATCATCAACCATTCTAACTAAATAGATGTTTAGCTTTTGTTATGCAACTCCAAAATCACGCTCCATAAACTTCAACCTATTCCACACATGCTAACAAAATTTTGTGAATTATGGATCTAATCCCTAATTGTATGCTTGCAAAGTCGCTCCAGCAATCTAAATATGTCATTGATCTAACTTTCCTTGATTTTGAGCCTCTGTTTTCGAGATTAATGTTGACTTGATCCATATGTACCAAACAACAAAAAAAATTGAAGGAAATAATGTAAAATCTGCACAACGTAAATGTTCATTGTTTAAAGGACATGTGTAGGACGAGGTATGCGTGGGAAAACTGAATTGCAAAGGGAAATTTATATTGTTGACACATAATTAATTTAACTATGAACAAATTTTGAATTAGTATTATTATGTTTCCTTGTGTGAAGATTTTACTGTGTGGGGGATGGGGAATGTGCGAGAGAACAAGGGTGTAGAGGGAAAATTAATTTTAAATTATTTTCCATTTAAATCTTTTGCAGATTTAGCTGTGTAGAATGAAGGATGCATGCACGATGAGATAGGTGACAGAGAATGGAGGTGTAGAGGGAACTTTATAACTTTAATTCATAATGTAATGATATTTCACATTTTCCTATTACATATATACAAATTGATTAAGGTAGGTGTCTTTCATTTTGAGTTTTCTACGATAAAAGTTTTGATTCTGATTTTGTACTCCAAGCAACTAAAATAGAGGCTCTTGATGGAACATAATTCCCTTGGTGTGGGGCATTTTATTTTCAGAGAGATTTTATTTGTGCGGAGGGAAGCTAATAACATAGTGGTGGAGACCAACATTATTTATAGGTGTTGACATGAACAAAAGTATATTTGTAAATTTTGTGACTAGAAAACTTGTTTATGAGTGTGGTCGTATATGAATTGTGTGGAAGGTTTGTCATTGTGCGAAGTGTGGAGGTTCACATGATGGAATATTGAAAGCTTCCTCTGCACAATGGACTTCCTTAGTGGTCCCGCACATATGCCTTATTACACAAAGATGCCATAAACAAAGCTTTCACTCTACATAGAGCTTTGTGCGGAGAGCTTTCATTATGAGAGCACAACCTTTAATCAATTAATTAACAAAGTATTTAGGGAATAAGAAGTTGATTTTGTAGGAGTGGGGAAAAATCACTATTCTCCACACTTCCACTCTCTGCCTCCAAGAGGTGTTACTAGATCCATCCCAGCCCATTTATCCTTGAATTTTCTGCTTCATTTGCTTGTATTTTAGATGCCTCGGATGCAATGAGAACCTATATGAGCTCTTTGAAATATTATAGCTCTTCCTTTCAATTTCTTTTGTTTTGGTTTGCTGCAGTGTCACATTGTGATCCATGATTGTTGCCTTTCTTTTGTCTTTTGTCTTCTTTACATATTATCCCAAAAAATATGGTTTTCAATATGCACCCTTGTAACGTACAATTTTCACCATATACAAAAAGTTTTTCAGAACCCAAAACATTATCATACTTGACAAAGATAAATAAAAAATTTACAAACTAACCCACCTTTTCAAAACTATAAACTTACATTCAAAATAAAAACTTTATAAAAATCTCCCCAAAAATATATAAAGTTTGAGAGCACTTTTTTCAACCTATTTAAAAAACCTTTAAAACTCCAATATCTCCCATAATTATTGTTTAATATCTCTTGACATTTTAACAACAAAAGAAAAACCGTTTCGAATAACTTTTTGTCAAAACTTTTAAATTTGCCCATGGATGATGGCCTTCGCCTTTTTGACCCCAAAAAAACCTCTTTCGATATTTTTTTCAACTTTCCGACGGATAGGCTAACTAACGTGCCTTATGGTATCTAGGAGCCGCGTTAGTACTAACGCGCCCTACGAGGAGCCGTTACGTCGCGCTACGAGGAGTGGTCAGGTCAATGCTTTGAACTTGAAATTTGAGAGGTGTAACGCTACTGCCTCTGCGTTATAACGCGTGTGCAGTGGCGTCTGGTTTTTTCCCTTGATAAAGTGGTAGCTATGGAGGTTGCTTACCTTTTTCACAAATATTATTTTCCTCGGGGTTGATACCATTTTTTTGGTTAGAGGCAAAGATAAACATAAATGGTATCGGAGTCCAATAGAAACATACAAACACAAGATAGATAAATTCATAATTTTCTATTTATTAATTATTCTCTCATATATATTATTCGAGCTTTCTTCTTTTTTTTAATTACAATGATCCAATTATAAATATATAAACACTAAATTTTCTTTAAAAAACCTTATACTTTAATTAGAATTAAACTAACTACTATATACAAAATCTAACACACTCGCATCAAAACTTGACTTTTAATATTAAAGTGAAATTACTTTTCCAAACTCAACTCTTCATACATTACATGCATATATAAATAATTACCATTGCTAAGTTTCCACCACCTTTAACAAAGGAACCAAGTGTGCCAGAAACCATCATGGATCAAGCGGAGGAAGAGTCCGTATTGACAGTCAACATAATAGCCAGTTTGAGGAGAGTCACCATCTTTCCAAAGTATAGAATTTATTCGCTGGATAGTGTGGTTAGCTGGAGCCGTCATTAGCGAAAGGTTTGAAGCTTTCTTTGAAAACATGTTCAAGGTATCACATGTCATCCTTGTTCGCGTGACATGTATGTGAACTTGACGTTTAAAACCATTCAATTGAAAGATTAAGATAACCTTTGGGATTAAGATTAAGGTCAAGTAATCGATTAACAGATAGATATTCCTCCTTTTTAGAGATATTTTCAAAGTGGGTTTTTCATACTATTGCATAGGAAGAATAATAATAAAAAAAGGTGATTGAAGTCTTAAGCTTAAAAACGTTAAATTAAAAAAAAAAAAAATAGAGTCAAAGTATTCAAAAATTAAGGGAAGCAATAAAAAAAGCAAAGAGGAGAAAAGAGTTGTTGAGGATTAAGAAAAAAGCTAATTGTAAAAATGAAAAATAAAAATGATAGAGACACTAGTTTATTTCTATTTTAATTAAAAAGGTTATAGTTCTAGTTATATATTACCATGGATTTTTTTAGGCCTTTCTTATTTATTTTTTTAGCACTTTTTATTATTGTTGTTAAAATTTTTGAGTTTTAAAGTATTCAAACAAGAACCTTATTATACATGAATAAATTATATGATATTATTTTGCATGGGTTCGAATAATTCCCAAGTCAAGCAACATATGAGGTCATGGCACAAGATTAAAGGGATCAAGATATAGTCAACATGAAAAATGATGCAATAATATTGTTTTTCATTCAACAAGTCGATGATAGCATTATTCCCAACATTATAGCAACAACTAAGTTTAAAGAAGCTTGGAATATTTTCAAGATAACATACAACGAAAAGGGGATACATTAATTGACATTGGGTTGAGTCACAAAGCATTGCAATTGTTAATAAAATGGCCATTGTAATAGGAGAAATAAAATATTTTGATAATGGAGGAATTCTAGGAAACATCATGGAAGACCACGTTAATGTCACGGTTAATGTAGAAGAAGATAAGCAAGACATGGACACTACACTTGTCTAAAACATCGCAAGGGCGTATATTGTAGATGAAAATTCATGTTGTACAAGATCCAAAGCATGAACATAGTGAAGATACTAAAGTACACTATACAAATACATGTGTTGAGGATGAAATTGAAACCAACTTTGCAACAGTAGCAACAACAAGCGAGAAGAAAAAAAACTCTCAATTAAATTGATTATGGCAAGAATTTAAGTTTTCCTAAAAATTGGATGGCAAAGCTTAAGTATGATAAAGATTAAAGTGGTTATGGAACAGATACCATATCTATAATAGAAAAAAAAGAAAAAAAGAAAAAAAAATTATAAATGCAACCATCAATGTTGTTGAACCTATTGCTGTAGGAGAAGATGAGATTAAAGAAATCAAAGATTAATTTTTGATAGGAAATTTCAATTAACAACAGTTGAGGTATAAACAAACACAAAAAAACGAGATGAAGGAGACAAAAATAGTGAAGAAGAAGACTAGAGAAAAGCTAAAGCTAAAGAAGAGGAAAATGCTTACAAAACAATAAGTTTGGAGAAAAATGAAGAAATAACTTATACAACATAGAACTCAAGACAACCTGCACTAGTAGGAGCAACACAAGTTTTTGAACTAATCTCAAGTATTGTAAGCCTAGTTGACACTAGACTAGCAAGAAGTAGTGGTCCTAATTAAGGGGGAGTGTTAGAGATAATTATTCCCAATAACTATCAGTTAATTTGTAGTTTATGACAACTTATTTTGAGTCTAAATCTAGAAATTGTCACTCATGCTTGTGAGTTAATTTAAATCCAAAACTAGAAATCGCTATTCATGCTTGTGAGTTAAAATTAACACATCTATTATTAACTATTTTGAGTATATTTAACAATATACCTTTACGCAACCAAATAAATCAATTCAAATGAAAAAGTAACACCTCTATTGTATTATTTATTCCTCCCTACATAAGTATTATGTTTAATATTTAATATTCTTGTATTATGTTTAATATTTAATATTCCTCAAAATTTGTATTGTGCTAGTTGTTTGATGGTTAATTAGATTTGCGAAAATATGTCTAACTAGCATTTGCACTTAATGTTGCAAAGGAAACGCCGTAAGGCATAGTGTGGAGGAATATTGAAATGTATTGTCTCCTATGTTGTTTAGGGTTGGTGGTGAATGCATTAAATATTCATTGATGGAATTTCCTTTTTCAAGTGCATTCTTCAAGTAGTGTATGGAAGACTTTTTTTTTAGAAAATGTTAGATCTCTTCCATGTGTGGTGCCATGAGAAAAATGGATGATGGAAACCATCTTCTCGAGGCTGGTTTGGAAGGATTTTATGGAGAATACAAAAGAGAGATCAATACAAATTTCATCACCAATAACCAAATCAAAGGACTTTATTTGACTTTATTTTGCAACGGTTCATTCCTATATTGTCATATGGTAAGTCTCTATCTTTTCTTCCCATGTTTATATTGTACAGGTGTGATTAAATGTTTGAGATTGATAGGTTCTTACAAACTTAGATCTATTCTCTAGACTTCAATCTATATTCGAGATGTTGGGTTTTTACAGAAATTGATTGAGTCATAACAGTTGTTGCATTCATTCCTGTAATCTTATAGGCATGCAGTTCATTATTATAGTAACAAGTGTTCATTGCTTGGCCATAATGTTTGAGTTTTCACTAATGTATTGAGTCACAACAGTTGTTGCATTCATTCATGTAATCTCATAGGCATGCAGTTCATTATTATAGTAACAAGTGTTCATTGCTCGATCATAATGTTTGAGTTTTCACTAATATATTGAACTGTGATTTTAACTTTTAAAGGCTTGTTGTGGTAGATGAGGAGACCCAAGTTTCATTTTTGTAGAGTTGGATAAAGAGCCACCTTGAAGATGGAAGCAGGATATTGAAAAAACCAGTTCTGTTAGTATAGGAAATCTTACAAAGACCCATGATTTCTCAGGGTAGTGGCAAGACCCAAATCCCCCATCTTCAGAACGGAACCATGTAAAAGTACGATAAGAGTTTGTTCAATTGGTTTAACCATAAGCCAGAAAGCATCTTGTAGATAGGAATACCAGAAGGGATGGTTTAAATTTGATAGAGTCGAGCTAAAAAACTGATAAGCATTAATTTCACATTCATATTCAACCATTAACATCATATATATATTTTTGTTAATATTCGACACATGCAGGCACAATATAAGGATCAGCTGACTGCTGATTTTGAAGGGGGGCCTGGTTGGGAAGGCAAAAATGACTGTTGATTTTGAAGGGGAGCCTAGTTGGGAAGGCAATAATGCAGCAACTTTCGAGATGACCATCGTAAGGACGTTGCAGGGGGAGTTTCAAATCTCAAACAGTTATGGACCCAAGAAAGCTACATAAGTCTTGAACGTGATGGGCAATTCCTACTAAACATCCTACTCTTACATTGTTGAGAAATAGTAGCCAACGGGGCCTTCCATGATTTTACTTTTTGGTCTCTCGGGAACACCGAATCACTTTCATTACAGAGAATGATTTCGTTTTACTAGCCAAGCACGGGATAAATGCTATCAGAGTTGCTGTTAGATGGTGGATTGCAAGTGATCCAAAACATCCTACTCCTTTTGTTGCAAGATCTCCAGCTTGTCTCGACATAGCCTTCTTGTGATTACAATAAGTGAAAACTGGCCTTCATTCTGACAATTTTCAATCCTGAAAATAGAAAACAATCAGAAGTCAAGATAATGGACAATAGATTAATTAACTTTTTGGAAACAATGTTGCAGGAAACATGACATTAAGGTGATTATCGATCTCCATGCTGCTCCAGGCTCACAAAACAGTGATGAGCACAGTGGCACCAGAGATGGATTTATAGAATGGCCTGAGTCGCAAGAGAACATCGACAAGAGTCTTTCTGTCATTTTCTTGCTACGAGATTCAACAAGTTCCTATAGCAGTAATTCATTTCGATAGATTTTGACACGGCTTAAGAAATTTCTCCGTAGAGTAACTATATTTCTGGATATAGTAGAAAAAAGCCCCTTCTTTTCCAATCAATCAGGTTCATAGCAAATTTTTAAAAATTGCTTCTGTGATTGACAGATATGCTGCACACCTTGCCCTTTTGGGCACTGAACTATTGAATGAGCCACGTTCGCCTACAGTTAGCTTGAAAAATGAGACTGATTACTACTCACAGGGTTATGACATAGTTTGAAAGTATTCATCGTCGGCGTATGTGATAATGTGCAACAGAATCGACCCTGCTGATCCAAAAGAGTTGTTTCAAATTAACAGCGGCTTATCCCGCACAGTTGTGGATGTGCATTACTACAATCTCTTCGATGATGCCACTTTAAAAAATATGACGATTCAGCAAAAAATCGACTATATCAAAACCACAAGAGCTCAAATTGTGCAGAGCCTCATCTCGGCCAATGGTCACACTTTTCAATAAAGTGTCCCATTTCTTGATTCTACAGGGCTTATATCAGAACTCACCATCGTATAAATTTGAGCAACGCTAGGGTACTCACTGTAAGGAATTTCCAAAGTAGCCATCTCCAGCAAGCACATGCCGAAGGAATAAATCTCTACAAGCTCATTATAATCCTCCTCATATAATTCTGGAGCCATGAATTCCAAAGTACCGAGGGCAGAGTGCGCAGCATGAACATTTCCCAAGGTAGTGGCAAGACCCAGATCCCCAATCTTCAGAACGACACCATGTAAAAGTAGGATAAGAGTTTGTTCAATTGGTTTAACCGTAAGCCAAAAAGCATCTTGTCGATAGCAATACCAGAACGGATGGTTTAAATTTGATAGAGTCGAGCAAAAAAACTGATAAGCATTAATTTCACATTCATATTCAACCATTAACATCATATATATATTTTTGTTAATATTCGACACATGCAGGCACAATGCAAGGATCAACTGACTACTGATTTTGAAGGGGAGCCTGGTTGGGAAGGCAATAATGTAGCAACTTTTGAGATGACCATCGTAAGGACATTGCAGGGGGAGTTTCAAATCTCAAATGGTTATTGACCCGAGAAAGCTACACAAGTCTTGAACGTAATGGGCAAGTCCTACTAAACATCTTACTCTTACATTGTTGAGAAATAGTAGCTAACGGGACCTCTCATGATTTTACTTTTTGGTCTCTCAGGAACACCGAAGCACTTTCATTACAGAGAATGATTTCGTTTTGCTGGCCAAGCAAGGGATAAATGCTGTCAAAGTTGCTGTTGGATGGTGGATTGCAAGTGATCCAAAACCTCCTGCTCCTTTTGTTGCAGGATCTCTAGCTTGTCTCGACAAAACCTTCACGTGGGCACAGTAAGTGAAAATTGGCCTTCATTCTGACAATTTTAAATCCTGAAAATAGAAAACAATCATAAGTCGAGATAATGGACTATAGGTTAATTAACTTTTTGGAAAAAATATTGTAGGAAACATGACATTAAGGTGATTATCGATCTCCATCCTACTCCAGGCTCACAAAACGATGATGAGCATAGTGGCACTAGAGATGAATTTAGTGAATGGCCTGAGTCGCAAGAGAACATCGACAAGAGTCTTTCTGTCATTGATTTTCTTACTGCGAGCTTCAACAAATTCCTATAGCAGTAATTCATTAAGATAGATTTCGACACGGCTTAAGAAATTCCTCCATAGAGTAACTATATTTATGGATATAGTAGAAAAAAGGCCCTTCTTTTCCAATCAATTAGGTCCATAACAAATTTTTAAAAATTGCTTCTGTGATTGACAGATATGCTACACACCCTGCCCTTTTGGGCACTGAACTATTGAATGAGCCACGTTTGCCTGCAGTTAGCTTGAAAAATGTGACTGATTACTACTCACGGGGTTACGACATAGTTCGAAAGTATTCATCGTCGGCGTATGTGATAATGTGCAACAGAATCGGTGCTGTTGATCCAAAAGAGTTGTTTCAAATTAACAACGGCCTGTCCCGCACAATTGTGGATGTGCATTACTACAATCTCTTCGATGACGCCACTTTCAAAAATATGACGGTTCAGCAAAACATCAACTATATCAAAATGACAAGAGCTCAAACTGTGTAGAGCCTCATCTCGGCCAATGGTCGCACTTTTCAATAAACTATCTCATTTCTCGATTCATAACATTTTCCAATGCTGCAGGGCTTATATCAGAACTCACCATCTTATAAATTTGAGCAAAGCTACGGTACTCACTGTAAGGCATTTCCAAAGTAACCATCTCCAGCAAGCACATGCCAAAAGAATAAATATCTACAAGCTAATTATAATCCTCCTCATATAATTCTGGAGCCATGAATTCCAGAGTATCGAGGGTAGAGTGCGCAGCATGAACATTTCCCAGGGTAGTGGCAAAACCTAGATCCCCAATCTTCAGAATGCCACCATTGCCATTCACAAAAATATTGTTGCAATTCAAATGTCTATGAATTACACAAGGCATGTGATTATGAAGATAATGCAACCCTCCAGTATCTGAAGTGACCAATTCTTCAAAGCCTTCGTTGAGACATGACGGTGCTTCTGGCAGTAATCTCTCAGAGTCCCCGAGGTACAGACCTCAGTAATGAAATTCACATGACTTGTCTTTCTGTCCAGCCATGCATTATAGAGCATAATTATGTTTTCATTCCCGAGAGATTTCAATAGACAGACTTCTGCATAGATCCTCTGTGTGGAAGCATCATCTAGGTTTTGCAGAGGCACCTTGTTCCAATCAACCTCAATATCCTCTTCTTGATCAAAAGCTCGATATACCTTCTTCATAGCACCATGGCCCAACACATTTTCATAGCAACCATACCTACCAGTGGGATCCAGTTCCACAAAGGGCTCCCTGTCTTTATCACAGGTGTCATATTCTACACTAGGCATTTCTCCACCTCCTATAGGAAAGGAAAGCCTTACCCTAGAATTCCAAATTAGATTCATCTTCTAATTTGAATTTAATGAACAGAAACCCTTGCAGGGCTATAGGATGACAGAGAAATAGATATTTTCCCTACGTTTGGAAGACGTACAGACAACAAAGACAGAAGACTTTGCTTCTTGTGGGATTCAGAAATCCACCCAATAAATTTAAGTGTAAAAAATAAAATTTCCACGCAATCTTAAATCAAACCAAGAAATCCAAAACCCTACCTCTACACAGAAACAAATTATGTTGGCAGAAAAGAAATTCTATGCGGATTGTTTTCAATAAACTGTCTCATTTCTTGATTCATAACATTTTCCAATGCTGCAGGGCTTATATCAGAACTCACCATCTTATAAATTTGAGAAATGCTACGGTACTCACTGTAAGGAATTTCCAAAGTAACCATCTCCAACAAGCACATGCAGAAAGAATAAATCTCTACAAGCTCATTGTAATCCTCCTCGTATAATTCTGGAGCCATGAATTCCGGAGTACCGAGGGCAGAGTGCACAGCATGAACATTTCTTAGGGTAGTGGCAAGACCCAGATCCCCAATCTTCAGAACGGTACCATGTAAAAGTACGATAAGAGTTTGTTCAATTGGTTTAACCGTAAGCCAAAAAGCATATTGTAGATAGGAATACTAGAAGGGATGGTTTAAATTTGATAAAGTCGAGCAAAAAAACTGATAAGCATTAATTTCACATTCATATTCAACCATTAACATCATATATATATTTTTGTTAATATTCGACACATGCAGGCACAATGTAAGGATCAGCTGACTGCTGATTTTGAAGGGGAGCCTGGTTGGGAAGGCGATAATGCAGCAACTTTCGAGATGACCATCGTAAGGACGTTGCAGGGGGAGTTTTAAATTTCAAACGGTTATGGATGCGAGGCAATTCCTACTAAACATCTTACTCTTACATTGTTGAGAAATAGTAGCCAACGGGGCCTCTCATGATTTTACTTTTTGGTCTCTCGGGAACACCGAAGCACTTTCATTACAGAGAATGATTTCGTTTTCCTGGCCAAGCACGGGATAAATGCTGTCAGAGTTGTTGTTGGATGGTGGATTGCAAGTAATCCAAAACCTCCTACTCCTTTTGTTGCAGGATCTCTAGCTTGTCTCGCCAAAGCCTTCTCGTGGGCACAATAAGTGAAAATTGGCCTTCATTTTGACAATTTTCAATCCTGAAAATAGAAAACAATTAGAAGTCAAGATAATGGACTATAGGTTAATTAACTTTTTGGAAACAATGACTGGATTGAGCAACAACTTTAATAATTAACAAACATGAATGAGCTGCAAATATGCATTTCAATCCAAGCAGTACTTTCTATGTATGCAAGTGGACGAACCACTGGTACACTTTCTTATTATTCCATCCCTTTTTAGCCATTAATTTTGGATCTCTTATGTCCATTTCCATAGATAATTGTGTTGAATTGATCCTTCTAAGAGTTATAAGTTGCACTAACTCAAGGAATATTATTCATTCAAAAAAACCTCAACAGTTTTTGGCTTTCATCTATGGCACCCAAAGCATTCAAGTTCCATGGGGGTCTATATTTTATCCACTGAGCTAAAGCTGGAAACAAATTTTGTATAGGCTGGTGCCAGAGAGAAGACAATTGAGATAAAAAGAAAACATAAGGACACATTGAAGCAACAATAAGATTTTTATTTTATTTTATTTTATAGGGAGCACACTGAAAACTCTGGAACAGAACGTAATTCTTACCTCCAATGAGGTAAAACAAAAAAAAGAACAAGCAACTACCTTCTTTATACTTCTACAATTCAATGCCAACTTATTGTTATAATATAACAATTTTCAAAAACAAGTTACCACTCTTCATGATTCATGTGGTCCCGTGGATTACCATAATCTTAAAGTTTTCAAAATTTTACCATTCCCTACACTTACTCACTCACAATAATACTCCATTCGCATCAGCTTGTTGAGAACATCTTGATTTTTCTAATTGGCCAAGGTTTTTGTCTCAATGTATTTCGACCTAAGTCACCTAACATGGAACACTAGGATTCGAGTGTCTCTCATATATTTCTTTGAGTATTTTCTCAAAATTAAATCCATCTGTAAAAACAGAATAGTTTCTCATTCTACAGTCCTGAGAATTGATACTTTCAAGTGTCAACTTGTACAAAAATATGAATTCATATGACTGCTCAAAAACCACAAAGGACCATATATATATATGGTTTAAGGAAATAGATATTCTGCTAAAAATAGATGTACCTGTTTGTGTGAAGTTACCATTTTTTTATTCTTCTAGCAAACCAAATCCAGCTTCAACCCATTCTGCTTGTTTTGGTAGTGTGCATCTACTAGCATGTTATGGTAATGAAAACCATTTGTGAAAGAGATAAACCTGAATGTAGCCTTCTTTATTTGCCTCGCTAAATCATCCAATTAACAATGAATATGTATCTCATAATTCATCCATTTTATGACCAATGAAGAATCCCTAAATATTTTCAACCTCATGATATCCATTATAGCTTTAATAATATGTGAAGAGCCTTCAATTCTGCAAAATTGTTTGTTCGAGTAAGCCTTGTACTTGATGAAGTGATCCTTGGAGATACTACTCAGAATTCCATCTTCACCATTCATATCATGTGGGTCTTGGCTTTTGGACTGTTAATGATGTTTGACTTTCGTAGACACTTTGCATCCTAGATAAAGTCCACAGAGCTTATTGTATATCTGGAAAGTAGGAATTTGGGTTCTTTAAAAAATTTGAGCATTTCTTGACAATTATATACCCTATAAGGTTAAACATGGAATTGTTCTATATTCTCTTAGATCCTTCTCTGGATACAAGTCTTGAAGAAATTCTTCCATTGTGAATCCCCTCCAGATATTTATTGTAGTCAATTTCTTGATATGTTTCCACAAATGTGGACCATATGAGTAGTAGATGAATAAATGAGGAATAGATTTTGTTTCCCTTGTACACGACATACAATTACTGAGGCCTTGTCTCTTTCTTTTCTCTAAACTGTCTCAAGTTAGGACCTTTTAAGTAAGTGCTAGACAGAGAAAAAATATTGTTTTCTATGGGTCCTCTATTTTCCAGCTTTATTTTCCAGATTTATAGACCATGACCACATATCGTTTAGACCATTTGGATCAATTAAAGCTTCATATCCCATTTTTGATGTATATATTCTTGTAGCCTTATTATTTGCACACATGAGAGAGTCCTCTTCATCTCAAATTCTAACATAAATTCTTTTCATCTCATTCAGAGACATTCACCAATTATTAGACCGGGCCGCATCTATGCCCAAATATGGGGTTGATTTCAATTCCTGTTGCCATACATTTGTTGTCAATGGGTCTAGAATCTGATGAAGTGTATAAATCCCTTTTCATGAACATGGTTTTTCAGATTTGATTTAAGAAATTTTGATTTCAACACCCCATAATAGGATCCAGATCCTATCCTTCCATTTTCCTTGTTACTAACTTACTCGGTTAGAAAATATCCATTCGCAGCAAAACCTAGCACCCAAGCTTTCCACTGACTTCAAACATTCATGATAGATTTCCATGGGGACCTTATACAATCCAATATCGATGCATGAGAAATGTATTTCTGGAGAATTATAGTTGTCCATAGACTTTTGAAAATGATAATCCAAGTAAATTCTGCAAGTAAATTGGTTTCTTATGCTGGAAGAAGAGTAAATCCATCTATTTGCAGGGGGAGTTTCAAATCTCAAACGGTTATGGACCCGAGAAAGCTACAGAAGTCTTGAACGTAATTGGAAATTCCTACCAAATATCTTACTCTTACATTGTTGAGAAACACCAAAGCCTCTCATGATTTTACTTTTTGGTCTCTCGGGAACACCAAAGCACTTTCATTACAGAGAATGATTTCATTTGCCTGGCCAAGCACGGGATAAATGTTGTCAGAGTTGTTGTTGGATGGTCGATTGCAAGTGATCCAAAACCTCCTACTCCTTTTGTTGCAGGATCTCTAGCTTGTTTCAACAAAGCCTTCTTGTGGGCACAGTAAGTGAAAGCTAGCCTTCATTCTGACAATTTTCAATCCTGAAAATAGAAAACAATCAGAAGTCAAGATAATGGACTATAGGTTAATTAACGTTTTGGAAACAATGCTGCAGGAAACATGACATTAAGGTGATTATCGATCTCCATGCTACACGAGGCTCACAAAACGGTGATGAGCACAGTGGCACCAGAGATGATTTATTGAATGGCCTGAGTCACGAGAGAACATCAACAAGAGTCTTTTTGTCATTGATTTTTTTGCTGCGAGGTACAACAAATTCCTATAGCAGTAATTCATTTCGATAGATTTTGACATGGCTTAAGAAATTTCTCCATAGAGTAACTATATTTCTGGATATAGTAGAAAAAAGCCCCTTCTTTTCCAATCAATCAGGTCCATAGCAAATTTTTAAAAATTGCTTCTGTGATTGACATATATGTTGCACACCCTGCCCTTTTGGGCACTGAACTATTGAATGAGCCACGTTCACCTACAATTAGCTTGAAAAATGTGACTGATTACTACTCACGGGGTTACGACATAGTTCGAAAGTATTCGTCGTCGGCGTATGTGATAATGTGCAACAGAATCGGCCCTACTGATCCAAAAGAGTTGTTTCAAATTAACAACGGCCTGTCCCGCACAGTTGTGGATGTGCATTACTACAATCTCTTCGATGACGCCACTTTCAAAAATATGACGGTTCAGCAAAACATCGACTATATCAAAACCACAAGAGCTCAAACTGTGCAGAGCCTCATCTTGGCCAATCATCGCACTTTTCAATAAACTGTCCCATTTCTTGATTCATAACATTTTCCAATGCTGCAGGGCTTATATCAGAACTCGCCATCTTATAAATTTGAGCAACGCTATGGTACTCACTGTAAGGAATTTCCAAATTAACCATATCCAGCAAGCACATGCCGAAAGAATAAATATCTACAAGCGCATTATAATCCTCCTCATATAATTATGGAGCCAACCCTTGTAGGGCTATAGGATGACAGAGAAATAGAGATTTTCCCTATATGCGGAAGACGAATAGACAGCAAAGGCAGAAGACTTTGCTTCCTGTGGGATTCAGAAATCCACCCAATAAATTTAAGTGTAAAAAATAAAATTGCCATGCAATCTTAAATCAAACCAGGAAATCCAAAACCCTAACTCTACACAGAAACAAATTATGTGTTCGCAGAAAAAAATATCATAAAACTATTTTCATAAAGAGAACCCTCAAAAAATAAATCTGTGAACAAAACCATTGCATGCATAGGGTTCCATACACAGTGATCAAGGAAAGCTAGCTTACAAAAACAAATAGAGCATGCGTGCAGTTTTGGTGGATTTCCCATTGAATGCAACTCAACAGGTAACGCGTTGTCCTGCTCATAGCACCGGGTAACGCGAGGATTTCTGGAAGAAAACGGAGATTTCCTTTGAGTTTACAGTGGAGACGGATTCAACAATGAATTTGTAATGATTAGACCATTGCACCGTTTCAGCAACTAATTTTTTGTAGCCATTCTTATCTAACGGCTGAAATCTTTGCAATCGTCTAACACATAATCGTGTGGCTTACAAAATGACAGGTAGGCAGAGAGGGGAGTTGATTTCAGAGGGAAACGCCTTACGGCGTAATTATTATATTGAGGTATTTTTGAAAAAAAAATGGTATAATATTTTTTGGAAAGAGATTGTAAATTTTTATTATTTAATATGTTTTTGGAATATATTAAATAAATTTAATGGTTTAATTTCTTTTGAGATATTTTAAATAATTGTAGATTACAAAACTCAAATTTACTATTTCAAAAAAAAGAACTAGTAAAATTGAGTGAAAAATATCTTTAGATAATTAAAAAAATGAATAATTATACTATACTATATATTTATAGCAAGGTAAAAAAAGATTTTAAATATAGTGGGTACCCAATTATAAAGGTGAATAAGTATACTAATTGAAATGTGTTTGATACATTGAAGACTGTGGTGCTTATAGATGTTAAATAAGCTTCCATGACATACGTTGTAATAATTAGTCCACAAAAAAGTTTTATATTGTTTTTTTATAACCCAGAGGAATCAATAACTAGGGTCGATTCAGGTTGTTACCACTATACCTTTGGGGGTCTATGACTCATCCTCCTCTCCATAGATAGGGAGGATTTGAACCTTGAATCTCTTAATTATCATGGTTTTACATCACTTCGATCACCAATTGAGTTGCCCCATGAAAAAGTTATCCTAATTACTATATATATAATATATAGCCAAGCTTTCATTTTTAGTTAATGTTTTTAAAAAAATACACTATTAAAATTCTAATTCTATTTTAAATTATTATATAATATATATATAGATAAGATAGATAGTAGATAGATAATATAAAATTGTAGGTACACTTAGGGAGTGTGTATGGTATGTGGACATGAATTGTTCTTACGAATGGCTATGGCTAGGCTTTACATTGATTGCTTCATTCTTTATCACCTTTATTGTTGGTATTATTTTGTTTGTTTTGTCATAGATGTGTTTTAAAATAATCATGTCCACTTTAGTGTTGGTCACCCTTGTTCTTTGTCCAATTTTACATACCTCGTGAGTGAGTAGATGGATATCTTTATTAGTAAAATGTGGACTAAATCTCAAGATTCAACCCTTTCCATAGGATGTTATTTTGAATATATTTTCCTATTAGACACCATTATTTTCTAAGTTTCTTGTTGGCAAAGTTACATCAATACATGTAGTCACTATCTTTGCTAGCTCAAAAAGTTCTTGAAGCGCACCTACTAAGAACAATAATTAAGGTGTGGTCTTGGAATTACAAGGATGATTGTGTATGTCAGTTTTTGCAAAAGAACCAATGACTAACTCA